>BRZM01000020.1:11201184-11430870 GCA_033238685.1 Lates japonicus | reverse complement strand
AGTAGGAAACAACTTTTTACATAACCTGTTTACAATACTGCGCCTGAAAAAGGACATCACAACTCGAGGACACATACTGGAAATTATTATGCATCTGTGTGTTGACACACCCACATGTACATGGACTTTCCATACACACCCGCCACATTCAAAAATGAAACAAGCTGCTCATGAGTCACTTTGTGGAATGTAAATTAAAGTTGATGACAACTGCTCCAGCAGCAAATGTTTTGTCACTGTCAAGTCAGAATTTGAACAGCAGGTTATAAAGGCCCTCTGGTAATGACAGGGTGTCTACAAAACATGTTTGGAGGTATATATGCTCATAATTATTTCTTGAGAGTGCAGCAGTTTGTGGAAATAAGTATTTGTGCATATGAGCATACTGTAAAACTACTGAACAAACCCCCGATAGACAACATCACAAATGTATCACCTGTTCATGGGGACTTTGTGTTGCTTGACCTCCTTCTTTCTCAGATGCTCCAAAGGGTGGTGTTGGCATGGCAACCTGCAGTGGGGTCATCTCTAGGGCAACAGCTGCCAGAGGAACCTCCACAGGCTGACCCAACTCCTCATCCAGCAGCCATACACTGTCCTGCTCTGCTCCCAGTACTGTTTCCCTCAGCCTGGAAACAATAACACATATTCTTATACACTACATATATTTATCTACCATATAACACAATTTGTTGCCACAGGTTTAAGCTAGATATACTGAATGATGGAATGATTGAAAGACTGAATGATGACTAAATATTCAGTCACTTGTCTTGTGCATGGCATCATTTTTCAACTATGTAGTTTCTCTACAAGACTCACTGGTCAATAGAAGACATGGCTCCTTCAAGCTCCCTGGTCCTTTCCCTTGTCCGCTGTTCCTCCACTTCTGTTGAGCACACATGTACATAATGCACATAGAGACAATGTGACATATTCGTGATGTAGATATAAATAATCTGATAATCCTACTGCTGCACAAACGTTGCCTCTCTATTCTCTCCTGAAATGAAACAGTCTTTACTGCAAACCTACAGTATGACGTCAGACTAATCAACTAAAACCTTGCAATGCAATGCCTATAAATGTTAAAGATAAAAGATAAATGTTTACGACAGGAACACGCACCTCTACAGAACTGGTCTGGTTGATCCATCAACAAGTCAATCTCTCTAGCTGTGGCTTCAGGAAGATCATCACCCTCAAAACACTGATACAGAAAGACGTTGGCAGATGTCAGAAGAAGTTAAATGAATGAAGATGAAAAGAAAGAGATAAGAAGGAACACACAGAAGTAATAAAGTTTGGTCTGTTTATCTACATTCATCTACAGTGATGAATAATATAAATGTATATATATATGAAACCCAGCAATAAAACAAAGGGACAATGAAAACAAGTTTAAATAAAGAAATTGGTACATTTTTGAATGCTAAGCAAAACTAAACCCAAGGGGCAGATAAGCAGAGGGTGGAGGAAAACAAAAAAGTGAGCCACATATTTGTGTCAACAAACTGTGAGTGGAGGCTGATGAAGTTAAGTTAGATCTTATCCAGTCAAAATGGACTTCATCTGCTGAGGATGCTTCAAGAGGAGCATAGTCAGTCCCTAAGTGACAGAATGAAGAGGCTAATCGTGTGTGAAAGTACTCAGACTTACTGCAGTAAAACACAGCTGCTTTTTAGGACTAAGACAATGTAGTTCTACCTTCTTGGGCCTACTGTGGGCACTGAAGTGACCTCCAGTTAGGCATCAGGTATTTTACATCCAAATTCCCCTACACCATTAACCCATTAACATTGTACAGACCATTTAGAAAGTTAAATATCTTTAAATAGCTTTTCTTGTTTTGTTTTGTTTTGGCAGTGAAAACCACATATGTGTCCATGGTCCACATCCCAGCTCCATGATTCAGCAGGATACCTGCTGCACCTAAAAATCATGACTGGATTGTTTCCTGTCCCTGGACTGAAAGTTTACCTCAGTTGCAGTGATGGCAATCTGGTCCCTCTCTGTCAGGGTGATGGCAGCTGGGGGTGACCTGAAACCTGGTTTAACACAGCAGAAGGAATTGAGAGCCAAGGGGGAATAAAAATAATCAGGACAATCAAATCTGGGACTGAACTTGGACTGATGCATTTTAAATGTAATTTGTGCAGATGAAATTATATCAGTTCACTGATGACAGAGTATTTATTCAGAGTTTTCCTAACAAGAGTGGAAATAGTAAGCTTACTCTGCCAAAAGTTTACATTTAAAGAAAATCCACTTTTGAGGAATTTAGGACAATAAACTGATCTATTTACACAACCTCTGAAGAAAGATCACCTTGACAAGAAACATGCAAAATATTGCCAAAATCATAATCAAGGTAAGGCAAGGCAAGGCATTCAGCTCAGAAATATCAGCTTTACCCTCTTTGTCAGATGTGATGAGGGGACTGGGCACCAGGGAGTGCTGTGAACCCACTTCTTCAATCACAAACACTGCCTAGAAATAAACAAGCATCATACAGTAGTGAGAGTGTGAACTGAGGCGGACAAAAAGCCCTTTCATGACCAAAATGTGTTAAGACATGAGGTCAGGGTTGTTGGGTTGATTTAGAACTTATATGTTTCATTTTTCCTTTTTTGCCTTTGTGCACCAAAAGGATGAAACTGCTTTACTTTGGTTTCATGTGGACCTCTGTGGTGAACTGTATGGATGTGTATGGGTTATATGGGTGACACATGAAATGGCCTGTCTGCTACCTGATGCACTTTATGTATAAAATACTGAATACAAAATATGCAGCAGCTTAAAATTTATGATTTGGAAGCCACTGACTAATTTAATGATCATTTGAATTATTAAATAACACCATAAAATACACACATGTTATTGTGTCAATTCTGTGTCATTTTGAAACCATTTTTGTTGCACCTTATAAACACCTGACTAAAACGCACACTTATTCAACAACTCTATTCATGATCTAAGAGAGACCTGGTATTTCCACAGGGAAAGATTACAGGGGGGACAAAGTTCAGCCATGACATCCAGATTTACAGCAGCCTGAGTGAGCAAGAGTTATCTGCTGTGATTTACTCTGTTTGAGAGTACAGGGATTGTATGGAGGGATATCACACACATTGTATGGAAGAATGAGAGTGACCTTGTGTACACAAGGCGATGAGACAGTGACTTGCTTGAAGGAGCTGATGGTTCATGACTCACTCTTGAGTCATGACTCACTCTTGACTGTGAGCATGCAAAGCAAGGAAGTGGTAGGTGTGTGAGTTTTGGGGTTTCTGTCAGAAATCATATGGGGAAAAAAACACTATCCATAGCGTATGTGGCTCTATAAAGATGACATATTCTGCATTACATTCACTTCCTGTTCACAAAGTGAATAGTTGATCTAAAGTGCAATCTACCTGGGGATGGTGACTATGTACAGGTAAATTTGATATTTGTTGACTTTTGACATGCTACACTACAAAGACAGATGTTATGTAACACCCCTTGTATAGATTGCCTGGCATATTTCAGAGCCACACCAACACATATAGTATAAGGCAGTACTGGTGCACGTGTAGTAAATTGTACCGGGTGTATTTTATAGGGGCTGAGGAGTTGTTGTGATTCCATGAGACCAAAGAAGGGGTCCTGAGCTCCTTCAGCCTCCTCCATCATGTGCAGGTTGTCAGGCACATTCAAGGCCAGCCTGCCAGATAAAGAGAGAGACAGACACACTAACGTTACTACCCAAAATATAAGAACATCTCATACATATTCAGTGCTATACTAGCTATGGGAACACTATACATACTTTTATCTGCACTGCTAATTTCATGGATTTATGAAATTATAATATATTACTTCAATAAGTTTAACATACAGCATCTTTATACTGAAGAAATGCATGGAAATGAAACATTGCATCTACAGACAGGAGAGCTCATACATTCCTTGTTTCATAACATGGATTACTAAAACATTTGCAAAGCCATTCACATTAAAGTGTGTCAATCACTCACTCAATAAAACACTACCTTCTCCATTTTAACAGTCCTCATCCATCCAGTCTCCCTCATAAATATTCAACCAGATGCTTTTGAGTTCACACTTTCCCAAACATTTACAACCTCTGCAAAGTTAAGCTTAAAATTTCAGATGCCCCAAGATACAAAACATTTTCCACCTGGTGTGTGTATTCATATGTGTGCAGACACATGTGTGCAGACCTATCTGACTCGTCCATGTCAATAGGTGTGCATCTTTTAGCTCGCAGCAGGCGGTCAATGGTCTGTTGAACCTCTTCTGGAAAACATAAAGAGGGAGAAATAGTTGAAAATTCTGCAGGGTGCATTTACTGAGTTTGAATCAAGTTTTACAGTTGACTTTTTGCATTATCCCAGCTGTGCCACATAAGGATATTTGTATCACATAAAAAAATATTAAAATACCATGCTTTTATGAACATATTACCCATATACAATTGTGTGACATGTGTGATAGCCTTGGGAGGTTCTGTTCTATTCTACTGATGGATGAAATTAAATGCCATTGCTGAATCCACTACAGACAAGAGACAGTAGCTGTTTTCTTGGCCTCTTGTTTTAATCCAAGTGACTCACTTTTCCCCCTGATTTCAAGTATTAAACTTGAAATTAAGACTGCTGCTACAGTAACTGAATGTACAGTATGTGGGTTTATATACTGCACAAAGACATAAAATCTCTGTTTTGTCTCCTCCACTAAGTTCCCCTCTCTGCCTTCTCTTTCACCTGGCAGGAAGTTACAGCATACTGTGTATAGACAATGCAACTTGGAGGAGAGCTATGACTAACTGCAATTTTTTTTTTTCTTTTGACTCATGCTTGCTCTCACCAAGAAGGAAGCCACACTGCCTGTGGTAGACTACAACCACGCCATACTGCAGCTGGGATGACAGGTAGAGAGAGAACTTCGGCCTTGGTAGGTTGGGTTGCAGTGGAGGAACCTGAGCTGTCACATAGTTCAGAATGTCCCCGCTGTAAAAATGGACAAATGGATTAATAGACTTCATTGTGCATGTTATCATAAACACGTCATGCCAGATCCCTAAAAATACTAAATGCTTAAATTTATATTGGATAATACTACATAATACTAATGGCATATAAAATTACAAGTAGGAATGGAAAGAAAAGTCATATTTTCATACCATCTCTTTAACTTCCCTTTTTTAGGAGTAGCTGCTAAAGATGAATACCAGCACACTTATAAAAGTTTAATATTTCCTGAATTATTAAGTAATATAATGTCAGAAAAGTAAGAAAAGATTAGCTGATAGTTACAAAAGCTAACTTTTCTGAGCAAACAAGCAACATGAACAAACAAACAACATCTTTTATCCAGTCTACTTTATTGTACTGTGTAGAGGTTGCTAGCAACAAAACCAGAGACATAAATTAACATTGGCCATTTGTCTGTGGACATTCTTACCATGTTCGCTTGACGTTGACTTTGAGAAGCTCTCGGCGAGTGACCCTGATACCTCTGGTGGCTGCCAACCTACACGACACCACACATTTATAAAATTCAGAACTAAACCTTAGCTAGCAGGCTATTCTTTCATGTAGCTATGGACTTCTTGCCTTAATAGCTGACAGTCAGGCTTACTAGCTTTACAGCTACAGGCAAACGAGCTAACCAGCTATTTTATACTCACCAAATGGTGGAAAAACATCCAGTATGGCGGTGCAGGACGTTGGGATAATAAAACATTATTCTATGGTTATTTCTAGATATAACAGACACTCTGAGAAAAAGGGTCAAGGTTTAGGAATTTCTATGATAGTAAAATATAAAAAGCTTAGTGAAAACACTATGGTTTTCCCGCCAAAAATAACACTGGACCAATCAGGTTAAGAGATTCATCACATTGAAAGTAAACACTCATGTCAAATGAAAGTTCGTAAGACTTGTGAGTGATGAAACAAGTACACTTCACGGATTTGTTCTACATTATTTTTCAGTTATTTGTGTGGAAGTATTGCAGTCTACTTTATACTTACATAGCGTGCACAGAAATGAATCACAAACTGCCAATCATGTCACAGGAATAAATGTATATATTGCTAAAGCTAGAGTTAGTTAGGTTAGATTTTATCATTATTATTGTTTTGAATGTTCTGCCTCAGGTTTGTGAAATGTTTCACTGTTTGGCAAGTGTTTAGCATGGTCTGACCACAAAGAATAGTTTAAAACTACAGTAAACCATCTGATTTCTTCAACTCTCACTCAGGAGCAAAAAATTCAACCATTAAATTTTAAATAAATAATTATCTGACTTGACCTTTATTGTGATAATTATTGATATCGACTGATATGATTTTTTTTTTATCAATACAACGGATCTGGTTATATTGCCCAGGCCTAGTACAAACTAATTTTAAGTTACTGCTCCTTAAGAACTGCACCAGTTTCATTTATTCATTTACTCTCCTTTACTCCCCTTAAAACACCATTTAATCCCCTCCCTGGTCTTGTTATATAACCTCACTTGTGTGGTTTCGTGATTAAAAACCCTGAAAACATTGCAATATTTTTTTGTTATACAGTTTTAACTTCTGTTTGTTTGGGTGCAAATGAACAAGGGAACTGCACTCATTAATATTTCCCTGTTTCGCTGTCAGAGAGGGAGAATCAAAGGATTAATAAGAGCTTCTTTTTTGTTGCTTGTCCCCTCAGTATTGTGCATTTGTGTTCATTTACACAGAAACTCAGTGCAAATAGATAGATCAATAAGTATATACATGGGGCCTGACTGCGTGGCTTGAAAACAGGGGACTTAAACTACCTTACAGTGTAGTAGGTGCAACTAACTAACACAAGCAACTGCAACAGTAAAGTGCTATGTACACACTGCTGCATGGTGTAGCAGTCCAATCGTGTCGTATATAAAATATATTTATACAGAGGTACTTGTTCTGTTGTTTGTACTGTTACTTCAGTAAAGAATTTGTCTACTTCTCCCACTTGTAATTACAGGTACCTCAATATTGTGTTTGCAGTGGGGAGAGAGGAGATGGGACAGTGGTTGTAATCAGTTCACTCTATGAACTTGTTATCGGTGAGTGGAGCTTCTTGGCAACTTAAATGAGTGGTTTTAAACATAGGAGAAGAATACAGACTCTACTGGTGATCTACACGCAGTGCACTCAGTGTTTTCTGCAGGTTTGGGTCTGAATTCAGTGTTTTTCACCACCTTTCATATCTCGTATCCAGATGCAGAACCATGGTCTGCACAGAGAACGGAATTATTAAACTAAGCTGTGACGATAATATTCCACAGAACGTGACATTACAAGGAGTCATTCTTAAGCGAATCTCTTGGTTCATTTCACCTGTGGACTTCACAGTGTTAACACTTGTTATTCTCGAGGAAAACTAAAAAAAAATTTCACATTTCAAGACAAAAACAACGATTGCTAGCTAACCGAACCGTCCGCGAGCGCTGTAGGTGAGTACTCACGTAGCTAGTTGTTAAGCTAGGTTTTCATGTGTTCGTTTCGAGCCAAATCGCCTTTAGCTTTTAGCAGTCAGTATATACTGATCTCTCTTAACACACACCTCTGTTTAATATCCTCATACATTATATTGCTCGATTAATACTTATTCATCAACATGAAAGCTGCATTTAAATGTTGCATACTGAGGTAAAACCAATTGTTGGATAATTTAATTTTAAACAATGCAAAACAATCATATTTTAAATAAGCTAGGTTAAATAAGCTACACAAAATATTTACCTCAAAATAGAAGTTACTTTAGCTGTCAGGTAAATGCAGTGGAGTGTACAGTGTTAAGCCATGGTTTTGTTTTCAGTGTAGTGCTTCCTATGGCAGCAGTTACTCAAATGCTGCTCCCTCTCACCTTTACTCTAACAAAGCAACTAGTTTGCACATGGTACTTGCATCCCCGACACTTTTATGTTTCCTATAAAAGTGTCTCAAAATCGTCCTCCTATCAATGTCACAGGAGCTCAGTAAGAAAGAGTCAGAGTCTGAGAGACCACAAACTGTAGGGACACGGCAACAAACATCTGTCATCCGTCAAGACAATGGATATCGCTGCAGAGTTTGAACGCCTCTTAGAGGAGATGGAGTGGGGAGACGTGGTTGACACTTTTCAGTGATTACCCCCCGCCACACCGCTTTGAACAGCCGTTGGTGGCCCCTCCTGGACTGAATGTTAGACAGGCTGCTCCCATTATCTACCAACAACCTCTGTATGATCAAAATGTCATGCAGTTAGGTCAAGGGTACAGCCAGGCAGGTCCTTACAGTCAGGTAAGATACTAAGTGTAGGTGAGAGACAGATTCATAGGAATTTGATATAAGCATAAAACGATATAAGGAAACAGAATCTCAAACTCTACTAGTTCCTGTGGTGCTCATTATGGTTTTCATCTACTAAATCAGTGTTGGTTTACAGTAAAGTGTGTGTGTTTGCGTACATGGAAGATGATATTTTGAGTGTGTATTGTGGCTGGTTTAACCTCCCCGATGTCTTCACAGAACCTGCAATATCAGTGGCCCGCATATGGCTGCCCAGGACCATCAAACGTCTGTGCTCCCCCGCAGCAGGTAAGATCCCAGTCAACCACTCACTCTTAAGCATCTTGGTTGCAGATGTGGTGTAGTAAAAAAAAAAAAATCGCTGATTATATTATTGACTAATTTATAAACTAGAACTCCTGACTTTCAGATCTTTTGCCATGATATGCACTTGGGGTTTCCACATGCCAGCATATTCAGATTCTGTTTTTATCATGACCTAAAACTGTTGGATGTTGGTCTGGAAATAGTATTTACAGTTCTACTCTTGGTTTAACCAAACACAAAAACAACCAGTTAAAGGTGTGAGCAAGTGCCACACTAATCCACAGGCTGAGTTAGCAATAATTTAACAATAATAATGCAGAATTATTTTTTTTTTAGATTTTGCCCTCTTGCAATATAGAGCCAAGACATAGATATTATTAGTCACTCAGTGACATAACTTGACAACTCAAATTGTGACAGGAAGGAAATGCGAGTGTAAATGATTTTAATTTTTAGATTATTTATTTGCTTTTCTTGGGAGATGAAGGTCCCATTAGTGGTATGAAATAGCCTACCCAACACAATAATCTGGAACACTATAATATACACAAAACTATGTTTTTTATTATGAACATCTAAAATAATAATTGTGTTTTCATTTGCTTGAATAAGCCATTTATATCTACATAGGAATGGGTGCTCCTCCACAGAGTCCACCATTTTGGATATATAACCTACAGTAACCCAGAGACAGGGCTAGCTATAAGTAGACCTCTTCATGGCAGACTGAGGTTCAGTGTGGTAGTTGATGCATGAGGCTGCTGGTCTCTGGTGTGGCGGAAAGAGGAAGAGTGAGGAATAGAATTATTCAGTTAGTGCATAATCTGCTTTCTCCCAGCTAAGTCCATTAAAACTACACACTGGTCCTTTAAGTGGTATTCCCATATTTCTTGATGCCTGTCAGCAAGCCAACACCTCCTGTTTCTTTAGTTCTACCTCTGAGACAATTAAAAACAATGCTTATAAGAAGGCACCCAGAATAAATCATTCGTCAGTGATTGTGATAATCGAGTAATCCTTTTATTCGTTTGCCAAGCACAAATGCCAAACATTCTTTGATTCCAGCTTCTCCAGTGTAATAAATGTTGTCAACTGCTCATCGGAAAATGCAATTTGAAGATGTTAAATAAGTTAATATTTGGCATTTGTGCTTAAAAGCAATGATCAAATTTGACACAATTGGTTTTCCATCAGTCATGACTAATAATTGACCGATTAACTTCAGCTTTAAAACTGGGTGCTGGATAGAAGAGAGTAAGAAGGGAGATGACACTTTTCTATCATCATATATATTTATTTTGCCGATTGAAACCTTTTTATTAAAGATTTTTAGCAGGTTCGTTTTGTTGATACTAGGATGCAGAAGGTAGGGAAGGTATTAACAACATACATACAAAATTGGTTAACCAGGGACATTGTGGTTTACATGTTCTGGATATCTCGTAGTATAGGCTGTGTATTTTGATTTTACAGCACAGGTGGGCACTTATCGAAGCATTTTTGTGGCTCAACACTTTGGTTCTTGCAGGCTGACGCGCACTATGCTGAATGCTTACTACAAGTTTCTCATACAGTTGCAGCATTCAGTTGCTTTGCTGTTCCAGCATGCATTCCACACACATACCCAGCTTGTCTGGCCGGTCTCAAGAATACTACTGCTGTACTTTTTTGTGTGTCTTAATCGGCAGAACTCCATTCAGCCCCAGTGGACTGTTGAAATACTAACACGTGCTCAGGATGAAGTTTCGGGTGACGATGCAATGCCGCCATGTGTGTATTGGGTTTGTGGGTGTGTATAAAGAGGTAAATGCAGGCAGTATCCCCAATCGTATTCTCTCCTCCCAGGGTGGACGAGGGCGGGTGAGGTGATAGCCAGGGCTCAGAGCTTCAGCAGGCCTTGTAGATGGTATCTATCAGTCTTTTTTTTTTTTTTTTTAGTATTCATTCTTTCAGTTTCTGCCATCCTTCATTTTGTTTCCTCCTTATACACTAAGTTGTCAGTTTTGTAGATACTGCTTGACTGTCTGATCTAATACAGCAGTCTGGCAATAAATCCCATCCTCCATAAAGGTTGTAGTTTTCAGTGCTATTAGAATTGTTAAACTTATTCGACCACTGACAGGTGGGGTAGATAACACTGATCATCATTACTACAATGTTTGAGTGTTCTGCTGAGGCATGGGTCCTGACTGTAAGAACTGCCTTTTGATAAAGTATCGGTCCAAGTTTAATAATTATAATTTATAATTTAGGTAAATTACCTAAGTTATAGTGTATTATTTTTAAAATTAGCTGATTTAGTAATATTTTGTATTAAAATTCGTCGCATAGTCTATTATGTTTACTTGATACTGCGAATAGATTTTAAATGGTTTGATGTATGGGTATCTCACTTTAATTGGAGATGTCTGCTACATTTGCATAAAAATCAATTGCTGTGCCAAGTGCATTGGGTGAGAGAGAAGCATAAAACAGCAAGCTCTGAAGCTTTTGACTGTAATTGTAATTCTCATTTAGTTTTTAGTAGAAGAAACAAAGTCACACTGACATTCATCTGGATGCTACTTTGGCTCGTATCACCCACCTAAATGTTGTTGCACACCAAGCACACCCTCCCATCACAACAACACTCCCCAGTGGCAGGGGCCTCCCACAGCAGGACAATGCTCACCACCACCTGCATAAATGTCTTGAGAACACAATAAGGGCCCTGGTGTCAAACCTGCTGGTTGATTGGGATTTGGGGGAGTTGGCGGCCAGGTCGCTTCCTGAAATCTTGCCATGCTCCTGAGACATTTCTGAGCAGCTTTGTGTTTTGGTGGGAGTGTTGTTTTGCTCAGGGCCCCTGCCATTGGGATTGTCTGTGCGGATGCATGCTTGGTCTGCAACAATGTTTAGGTGGATGGTACATGTCGAATTAACATCCAGATGAATACCAGCCCACGAGGTTTCTCAGCAGAACACTGTGTTGTAATGTTTGGTGAGCTCAAATCCAGGGCCAGTGAAGTCACTTTTGCTCCTGCTCGGACTGAGAAGAGCAGCCACGACATAGCAGGCTGGTAAAATATCTGTTTTCATGCTCACGCACAACACTGCACCAGCACTGTGTCTTGACCTTCCTCTCAATGTGACAGCTTGGGTGAAATATGGTAATGATTAATGAGACATATATTTCACAGTTTGCCTGGAAACTGTAGGAAAAGGTTGCTGTTTGTCTTCTCATTAAAATATAATGTGTTTATGGCTGAATTGCTTGGACAGCTTTTCAGAGACTTTTGAACAGATTACTCTCCTCAGAAACCTATTTTTATGGGCAACTTCAGAGGGGAAAAAAGAGGAATCAAAGCCAGCAGCAGCAGTGAAAGAAGCTGTTATCAGGCTGCGCAGTGGCTCTGGCTCAGCATACTGATTAGTGTGAGTGTGTGTTTGTGCATGCATGAACATGTGTGTTTATCTACAATATGTATGAGTGTTCATTTTATTTTTATACTAAGGTCAGCAAGTAGCCCTTTTTGATTTTTTTCTTTTGTAGCTTTTTTGTTTACAGACTTGGCGTGCATGTGTGTGATTTTGTACCAATGTTGCGTATAAATGTGTTGTGTTTGTGCATGTGTGCCTGCGTGAAAGAAGACGCATTGCTGTGACTGCGCGTGTAGTAAACAGCAGGTTTCCTGGCAGTTCATTAGGCTCACTGTGATATAAAACAGAACCAGTGAAGCTGAACACACTGCGCTCCATCCTGTCCTGCAGTTTGCTCGCTCAAGTCACCAACCCTGCCACTGTCTGTCGCGGCTCTGCTGACCCCACAAATGCTGCTTTTGTTTACATCCGTTTCATACCATCAACTAAGCTTTGTCTGCCACCCTGTTGTTGTCTCACTTGACCTTTCTTCATCTATTTCTTCTCGTGTGTGTAAAGTATTGAGGCTGAGGAGGAAGACCTGAGTTGTTATACTGTTTATACTCCTCTATTGTCTGCTGTTTGTGCACCACATACTGTCTTTTTCTTATCTCTCCATATGCTGCCTTCAGTACCTGTTGTTTTTGCGTTTCTGAAACCTGCTGGCCTCCCTTTCCCTGTTTCTATTTGGTGCATACGAAAATTTTTCAAAGTGAAAAATCTGCCAGTGGGATGAAATATTTAGAGCAGTTTCCAACCCATTTTCTCTTTCACCAGATTACTTTTTAAGATGGACTTTAGCATCTCCTCCTCTCCTATTTCATCTACCTACATTCCTCAGGAGGATATGGCACCGTCTCAGTGCCTGCTGTGTCCTCTGTCTGCTTTGTCCTCTGTCACTTTCTTTGTTTGTCTCTAGCCCCATACTCCATTACTCAGTCCCACTTTTTCTACTCGTCCGCTCTCTCTTTCTCTATTTGGCCTCTCTCCATTCCTCTATCAGTCCGGGGTGTGACAGTGTATCGTCCCTGATCAGACTGTGATTGGCTCAGCGCTGCGTAAGTGTTTGTGCATGTCTGTAATGTGTATATTCCCTGTAGCTTTTCTATAAATATGGTCTCTCTTTGCTCAACAGTGAGTGGATATCATACTTGACTCTCTGCCACTCTCTCATGCACACAGATTTGTACTTTTCCTTGAGTCATTTACTTAAGTGTAAGAGTTGTAGCAGTGATAGACATGAAAATTGCTGTCACCTGCCCAGGGCCTGCAGATGGAAATTAGCTATTAGCTAAATCTGGTAAAATACACCTCTTCACTTTGCTTTAGATTAATGTTTTTGTGCATGGTCCCTGATAAATTAATGTAATGAACTAAACAAAACTAAACATGATTGAAGGAGCAATCGCTTGCTGTGCAGATTGCTGATTTGGCTGAATGACGAGAGTCCGGGTGCTTGTTCAGCAACCCTTACCCTCACATCTCTACATTTGTAAGGTTTCGTATAAATAAGTTACGCTATTAAGATAGTGATGAGTATTGATTTTTGCCAGCCAGCGTTAAGCTAGTCAGTATCTTCTCAGTGTTATCAATCACAAATTCTGTTAAGCCATTTCTGGTTTAGCTGACTAGTGGATGAGATGCTTGATGCGTTCACTGACTCTGTTGAAAATTATTGGCTGATTGACCTACTGGCTAGTCATTATTTCTAATTAGTTATGACTAATGAGCAATCTTTTGGTTGAATCCTGTAGAGTTATTAAATATTGGAAATGGAAATAGAAGGTTTCGATGGTAGTAGTGATTTTTTTTGCCTGGTCCTCCCTTAATGTTTACTCTGAGCTGTAATGTTTTTCCTTATACATCTTGAGGTCAATCCATTACCTTGGGCAAACAGCAACGACTCGTGTGTTTTGGTTCAAGTCTGTGAAACTACTTTGTGAGATGTGTAACTGAAAAATTAGGGTTTTTGTGTAAAAGTTCACATGCTCACATATGTTAAGTGCATATGCACAAGCATCTCACTGAGCTCCAGCACAACCGTTACATCTATGTGTATACACTGTGGTCAGTTCAGTCTGTTTTTCCACCGTCTGCTTTTCTCCTCACCTCCTATATTTCCTCTCTCGTTTTCTCCTCACTTCTCTCTCGCCACCTCGCCACTGGCAGTTGAGCTGGTGAGTGAGAGAGCCCACTGTGTGGACCGGACAGAGGGTTTATTGTCCTAGTTGGCAATCAGACGCAAACAAACATCTCAGCCATACTGACCACCTCACACTGAGCAGCCATGGTTTGTCTGGCATTCTTTGGTATGTGATAGGCAGGTCTTGCAGATTTAACTTGAAATTTAACAATTTGAGCTACACGGTTGAGATGAAATTTCATGTTCCCATTATGATTTATGTGGAAAGCAAGTTTCATTATCTCAGCGGTATTAGTTGTGGTTACATTTGACTTTTTACTGTGATTTTTATGATGATCAGATCTCAGTACTTCCTGTACTTTTCTACACTTTTCTACAAGATTGATAAATCAGCTAGGCCTAAATATTAGCTGATACTAGCTTATTGCAGATATATCAGTATTGGCATACGTGTCAGACAGAAACGTCACTACAGAAATCTTGAAAATGTGTCTGAGGTAAATTACCCACAAGGGAGCCCGGACAAGGTTATTTTATCAACTTTAAAATGTTCCGCTTGGCAGATATTTTTGTCACAGGTCTTTAAAAGACAGATTTATGCCATCCTTATCAAAATCACATCAGCATGCTGTCATTCTCTTACGGACAATACTAAAATGCTGATGTTTAGTGGGTATAATACCATGTTTATTGTTTTAGTTTAGGATGTTGGCATGCAAACAGTTGCTGTTAAACACAAAGTACAGTTGAGGCCAGTGGGATTATCTAAAGTTTAGCAGGTATTTGGTTGTAAACCCAATTATTGGACACGTTAAAACTTTGATCAGATGATGGAAAAAAATGGGGGGGAATTCATAAGATTCATCCTGAGGGAAACTACACTGCTCCATGGCTAAAATTTAACTCAAGAAGGAAGCCTGCTATTTTATTAGGAATGGTGGTAGGGAGTGTGTCAAGCATCCTTCAGTGTGGATAGAGCATACCAAACAAGTTTATTGTTCTACTAATTAGTTCTGTTATGGCTTATGTTGAGAAGGGGAATTGGGCTTATCGCATCATTGGAGGGAGTGTCTGGTAGGGTTTATGCCAGTAAATCAGCATTTACAGACCTGACTGCTACTGCATGTTCATGTGGTTGGATGTCAAAAATGTTACTGAGAAGACAAGAAAGTGAAACACATTCCATAGCTACTGCACAGTTAATATAATATTACTTTAGCAACTTGTGGAGTGTGCAGCAAGCAGACGCTGTAGTTTATACTTGGGTGTTGGAACACACAAGACGCAGACTGCAAGAGCTATGATTGCTCTGCTTGTCTCCCAGTGTCCAGACAGTTGTTTCTGTCATAAGTACACAAATATTATGCACCAAGGTCGATTTTTCTGGGATTTCGCATCGCGAATAAAAGCACTAACCAATCATATTATTCTTTTTACACAGTCTTATCAAGGCGTGAATATTGCACTGATATGTCGCTTCTCCATTCTGTGTAAAAGGTATGGAGGAGGAATAGCAGGTCCATATCGCCCTACCTCTAAGGCGGCATGGGAGGTAGTCACGGGCGAATCGACATATAAAAGGGAGAGTTAGTGTGTTAAGGTCCTAAGAATATAGATCCTGGCTCAGACCCCATCTCCAGTTAGAGCCTCGTGTGGCCCAGCACAGCTCTACCCACAGTCTCAGAAAGCCTCACTAAGGAAATGTCCACTGTTTGGTTTAAACAGGCAAAAGTCATAACTTTATCATAAATGCACTTTCTCAAAAGTAAAATCTATCTTTTTATTGAAATTAGTTGCTCTGTTTCAAAGGTCACCTTTCAAAGACCACCGTCTAAGCTTTCATGGATCTAACTGCAAACCTGCTTACCTCATTGCTGAAATATGGAGGGAAATCAAAACCAACCAGCCAGGAACAGCACAGTGTGAAAAAGTCCCCACGCTGTGCCGATGAGATGTTACAATTCTGCAGATTCTGTTTTAGGGTCTGCAGATAGTGTTGTGCAGAGGAAATTCACTATAGGTCAGCAAAAGTAAGCTAAAGAAATCAAAATCTAAACTCCAAATGTTTTGTGCTTGTTCTCATCTCCGTACGTCTCTTCTCTTTTGTTCCCTCTGCTCGTCTGGTTATCTTTCCTCTTGCTATTTTTTTAAAATCTTTTCTCTCTTTGGTGTCTTCTTGTTCTCTTGTGTCCTCACTTCTCTGCATTTTCCCAGACTCGCTCTATATTTCTTGCCCTGAACTGTAATAAAATGAGATGGTGAATCAGCAAGGATTTAGATGGCCTGATAAATCTCAGTGTCTTGAGAACTGGGCGTGTGAAGAAGGCTATAAAGTATAAACCCTCAAGCTAAATGCCCATCAGTCTTTTTCTGACCATGTAGATGACAGGTATATTCACATATAGTGTGTCCTATGGATGAAAACTAAAAATTCTGTGTTTGGGGGAAAAAACGGCCTTAAAATGACAAATTACAACTGCCTTCAAATCCTCACAAAAAGAAATTGTTTTGGGGCTACACACATAACCTCCAGTAGTCCAAAACAGGGAAATGAAACAGTAAAAAGTCCATTCACAGCTGTTCTGGTCCCTCCTGTTCAGCTGCCTGAAGTGTTGAGTGAGAGTTCCCAATGCACTGAGAGAGTGTGCTGGCCTTTTCTACAGCCTCCCCCCCCTCTCTTTTTTAAAAACAATTTACTGTTTTTTCCGTTGTGATTGAATATTATGATGCCATTGGTTTAAAAACCCTATGCACTATTATTATTAAATGCATTATTTATTCCATTTGATGAATGCTTTTATTGCCTACTCTTGATAGTGTGGTAATAATAGTGTGCAGGGCTGTAGTCAACTAAAGAAAATCTTGGTTGACTGAAATCATTCCTACTCCTACTCTACACTCCAAGTGAGTGGTCACAGTCATGCATGTTATCTCAATTCGGTGTAACTGCTGTTACTGGCAGACGCAGGGCGTCTTATGACCACCACATAGACACTGGGGGGTATGCTGAGGCAATGAATAGTTACATGTGATATGTGAGATGTGCTGAACAGATGGCAGATGTTCCACCAGACATCTGTAATAACTCTCTGAGTCAAACCACTGTCCCCAGTTGCTTCAAAACCCCCCGCAACAATCCCAGTGGCAAAGAAGCCAGTTGTGGCCTGAACGATAACCCAGTTGCTGTGACACCCATAGTGATGAAGTGCTTTGAACGTCTCATCACAGCTCCCCTCCACATTTCACTGGATCCATTCTGATTTGCATACTGCCCCATCCGATCTATGGAAGGTGCAGTATCATCCACACTGCACACAGGACTCAACTCATCTAGATAATAAAGACACCCACGTTAGAACGCCGTACATCCCACAGATACTAGTGGAGAAACTTCACCTGTCGCAGGATTCTGGATTTCCTGTTTAAGGGACCATGGTCAGTTTGTGTTGGCAGTAGAACCTCAGACTTCATCGCACTGAGCACTGGAACCCCCCGCAAGGCTGTGTGTCAGCCCACTGCTTTTTACATTGTTAACACACGACTGTGTTGCCAGATTAAGGGGAAACAACATCATCAATTTGTGGATAATGCCACAGTGGTGGGCTGGTGTATGGACAATAATCTGGCACTCACTGTCAACAAGACTAAGGAGATAATTGTTGATTTACAAAGGTCACAGCCTAAGCACAAACCCCCTCAGCATCAGTGGCTCCACAGTTGAGTGTAGAGTGGAGAGCATGAAGTTCCATGTTCCAGCTACAATAACAGTGACACTAAAGCCTTGTAGGAGGCAGTCAGGGTAGCTGAATCTCTCTATCCTCTATTCAGGAGCCTCACACCCACTTTTTTTTAATACAGTTTTTATCATCTTATAATTATTCCATTCTTATCTATTCTATTATAGTCTGAACTGTGAAATGACATGACAAAATGAGCCCTCCAAAAAACATTGTGCATATATATTGACACAGTTTAGGACCTTGAACTCAACACAGATAAATGGAATTCATCCATCAACGTTATTTACACCTATCATATCACATACATATCAAAATGTCTTCAGTGAAAAAGGTCTATTACAATAGCCTATCTATACAAAAAGCGAGCTGCCACAGCTCCTCTCACCCTCTGTACCAACTGCATTTACTCTTGAAAGTCTCTTCTAAAAATGTAATGCCTTTATTCACTTATAATTGTTACCTATGTAGCTCTGTGATCTCTTATCTATTGTCACCCTCATGTATCTTTAACTGCTACAGAAACTGCTATAGATGTATAATCATTATCGTTCTTGTAACAGATACCAAAATAGCGCACTAGTCTCATTGGAATGTAACTGTGTAATTTTTCTGTTTCACAGGCACATGGACTCCTTTCAATCCAGTGACAGTCCGCTCCATTATATGTAAGTAACTGACGGAGCGCACCATCAACGGGCCGCTCCATCAGTTTTCACAAAACTCCCTCTTGTTCTCAGACTAGGCATGCTGTTTATTTGCCCCCCTCTCCATGACGACCATATAAATTTGTTACGTTTTGACAAATCTGAAGGCACAAACAAACTTATTTTTGGCTCCAGTTGTTGCTTTAGTGGGAACCTGCAGTCATCACTTAAGGGAGGAGGAGGGATCATCAACAAGGAAATGGAAAAGCTCATCTCAAAAGGCAGCTGCCGAATGCCTCAGACTCAAAAAGACAAATAATCTATTTACACTTTTAAGGCAGTTGTAACTGTACTACTAGTACTTTGTACATTTGAATTCATTTCCCTTTTTTAAATCTGAAAGAATGTGGCTGATTTTATTCATTTATTTTTTTTACTACAAACCCTTTGAATGTTTCTGTCATTGCTCCCAGTCAAATCAGAAATTTGTTAAAAATATCTCTGTTCGGGTCTCTTATACTTTGTTCCCTTTTAGTTGTGTGACTTGCAGAGTAAATCCCTATAATTCCATCACCTCCCCTTCCCACAGTGCTACACTCAATAAATCATTTGTTTATTAGCCCCCAGCAAGAAGCATAAACTGTGAAAAGACTCCATTTGTTGGGAGGTGGTTGGATGGGGGGGTGGGGTGTCAAACAGTTTTCTTCCTCAGCTATAGTGTGATGATATAACACTGTAATGAAGTCTTATGACACAGGAGTTAGTTTAGTCTTTTTCTGACCCACAGTTTACACTATACAGTTCTCTGTGTGATGGCATGATTGCTTTCACGTTGTAGAATTTGTCTCAAGTGTGTGTGTATGAGAGGAAGAATGAATAATATGTCTTTCCCCCTTTCCCTCAGCCATGTTCGACAGGGAAAATAAAGGCGGGGTGAACTTCAACGAGTTTGCCGGTGTGTGGAAGTACATCACAGACTGGCAGAACATCTTCAGGACCTACGACAGGGACAATTCCGGCTTCATTGATAAGAATGAGCTTAAACAGGCGCTGACTGGATTCGGTGAGCTGCAAAGTATGCTTATATATTTAAATTTAATTACTGTGGTGGAGGGCTCTGTGGCTGTCTGTTGTGGACTGTCCTTTCTCAGCATCAAAAGGTCAGATTTTTGTCTTTTCAGTAGCTGTGTGTGTGTTTGGATAGACCTGCATGTAATAGGGGAATAGTTAGGAATACTAGCCCTACTTTATACTCACTGCTCATGTAGAAAATAGTCATATAGCCTTTTATTTATATTTGATAAGCAGCTCCAGTCTGCAATCTACAATGCAGTGCACATACTGCATAATATGGAGTACTGCACATTTTTAAATAACCCTATGAATTTGCTTTTTTTTTGCCCTAAACCTAAACAATGTTTTGTGGGTTTTGATTCCCCTGGTGTGTACATTAGGTGTCCATAATGAAGGCTAACAAAGAAGCCAAAATCACCCATAAATCATCATCAAAAAGAGAGGTTAATGAGAGAACACATAGGATGCCTGGTTATATTGCTGACGTCAGATTTGCTGTGCATTTCGCAGGATATCGTCTATCAGACCAGTTCTACAGCACGCTGATCGAGAAGTTTGACCGCCAGAGGAAGGGACAGGTGGCCTTCGATGACTTTATCCAGTGCTGTATCGTACTACAGGTGACACATTTACACAAAAGCAAAATACATTGTATACAGTATGATTTATCCAGCTTTGTTTTTCACATGTATGCACATACAGTCACTTCATTAAGTATTCAAACCCCACTTACATCCATTTTGAATTACGGACTTAGGTGATTTGAGATTTGTTATTATGTTCAAAAGGTGAAATTCCTTATTATTGCCCCCTCTTTCCACAGAGGTTGACTGATGTGTTCAGGCGGTACGATACAGACCAGGATGGCTGGATCCAGGTTTCATATGAACAGTATCTTTCCATGGTCTTCAATATAGTATAACGCACATGGAACACCACAGAAGAGCACAACTGGACACAAAAGTGCCAAAGCTACCGGCACCTCCCGAATGTCTGCCGTGGTGGACACTACAAGATTTTTTTAAAACCCAAGTCTTAGCCCCAGTTGGGCTGTTTCACACAAATTTATAAAAAATAAGAAAACTTAGAGGAACTTTTTTCAGGTTGAAATACCCTCCAGACGACAGTATTTGTCTGGAAGTACAACTACAAAACTTGATGTATTTAAAAAAATCTTGTAGTGTTTTGTTTATTGACCAATCTGAACAATGTCTGTGTTGGGGACTCCACTGGGGAATATTATGGACACATCTGTCTTTCTGTCTGTCTCTTATTGTCGAGAAACTTTTTAATGTCTTAACTTTAATTGATACAATTACAAAAGAACTCTGTTAAGAGTAAAATGATGCATTGTACATATTATTTAAGATGCATTGCATGCTTTTCAGGGAAATATAGCCCCCACTTTGAAGCATGCTTTCCCTTTCTCTTATCTTTTCCTCAGCCCTGTTTTGCTCAAAGCCATGTTTACAAAAACTGTGAAAGCAGGTGATGTTCTGCTTTGAGATTCACTGACATGCCAGCTTACATGCCATATTTGTACAAACTTATTTTTAACAGCAAATCTTCAAACGTTAGAACATAGACTCTTTGGTAGAGGGCAAGCATAATGCCTTTAGTATGGCTTATTTTTTTGTGCATGATGCCTTAAAACGTGTGAAAACAACACAAAAGAGAAATCTTTTATTAAAAAAAAAGAAAGAAAACTGATGTGGAGTCTGCTTTTATTATTTACAAGACATCGAAGTCACGTTGCATTGCAGGGGAACCGTGAAATCAACACAGCTAAATATCGCCCTCTGCTGTTTGTCGGCACCTTTTACCACTGCAGTGCAGCTGTGTCACAGAACCCTTGTACATTGTTTTTGTTTCTTTGGGGGCAGTATTAAAGTGTTGCACCTTCGTCTAGAAGACACTTAACAACGGTTAGGCTTTATTTTGACCATTTAATAATGTATTTCGAGTGATTAATGCTCCACCTGATTAATAGAATAGCTGTTAGTAATGGCGCTGAAACATTTCCGGTCGCTGACCCAAATTTTGGGAGCGATTAATCAAAGTAAAATATGTGGACAGTCGATAAAGGCAAGTTTGCTACTAAGAAAATCCTACAACACTGCAACCAGTGGAGAGGACCCTCGAACAGGTATGTGTATGTGAACACGTAGTAACAAAAGAATGACTGTAGAAGGCAGTATAGGCTGCCGTACCAACTTTAAATATTGCGAAGACTGTAGGTCTTCTAGAGCAAGATACCATCAGTAACACGTGAAGTCAACGCAGAGCACGAAGACGAAGCAAAGGTCATTGAACTAGTGGATAAGTACTCACAAATATAATTCAACACATCTATAAGGTAACTTTTCACTCCCCTCACAAGTTTCACTATTTGTGAGACTGGCCTTTTAGAACAGAACAAGCAGAAATGTCATTTATAACTATTGAATACAGGCTCAGCTCTATTGTGTTACCAACTGAACCAATATGCACAATACCTTTAAAGTGGTGCTCCTAAATGGAGACACCATTACTTATGTTTTTAGTCCCAGCAGTAGCTTTCCTGCTATGACGTGCGCTGTGAAAAGGACCTGTTGTTGCTAAATAAATGTTACTGTTATTATTGCTCTTATTTTAATTGTATTTTTGATTAATGTGGTCTAAGAAGCGTCAGAAAATAGTGAACATTTTCCACATCACAGGTTGTCAGAGCCTCAGGTAATGTCTTTAAATGAACAGATTACAATTATACAGATCATAGAACCTAAGAAAGTTATTATATTTCACAAGGTGGAACCAGAAAAAGTTTGGAACTTTTTGCTTGATAAATGACTAAAGGCAATTATCAAAATAGCTGGCAATTAATAACAATACTACACATGGGTGGGTAGAGTCTGTTTCCACTTTCCTTCACACACAGCACTGTGTGATTTCAGTTTGAACTATAGCAGAGTAGAAAAGGATGTCTGAGACAAATTGCCTTTTCTTATCCTGCCGTGCCTCACCTCACTGTGTTTTGTTTAGTAGTCCCTTGTCCTCAGGATAGCCTTTGTGAGCAAGGTTGTGTCCAGTGACTTTGTTTTCCTTACTGTTCTATCTTGGATGCAGTTGCCTCTGGCTGCGGTTGACAGTTGGATTCCCTGGGATGACTCTAAACAATGTTAGGTCAACTGCCTGCTGCAACCTTAAGCCACAATCACTGCCGCACTCACACATACTCACAAACACTCACAGAGACAGAGTGAGAGCCAAAGCCCTCACCTCAGCCTAGACCGTCTTTTTCATTGTCTAATTCCCTTTCTTTTATAGAGTCCATTCACACAAGACGATTTACATTCCTCCTACATCTCTCCCACCGTGAGGTTTAAACTTAATGCCTCTGGGTCGGCCTCTTTCTAAGTGTTGTGGTCCTGTCTGTGCATCTTTCTCACTCTCTGTCATTAGTTGCAGGTCAGACTGTGGTCTCAGAGCGAAGAGGGTCTGTGGTCACTGTGGCAATAAACCGCCCCGAGTCGCGTAATGCGGTGAACCAGGAGACGGCGAGGTGTCTGCTGGAGGAGCTGCAGGCCTTTGACAGTGACAAAGACTTGAACGTGGCTGTACTGTGCGGGAAAGGTAAGAGAATTGTAAGGGATAGGACGGATGGATGAAAATGAGGAAAAGTGTTCCAGTGTGACAGTGAAACTGAAGCAACAAAATGGAATTCAGCCATCATTAATTTGATCATCTACACCTGTGCTTTATCTGATGTGATATGTCTAAATGTCTTTGGTGAAAAAGACCTGGTGTCATGTTGAAACAGGAAAGAGTCTTCCCCAAAAAGCTGCCTGGAGTTTAAACGTGCACTCGTCTTAAACAGCGGTTCCCAAAAATCCTGGCTTGTAACCCCTTAAAATGAAGCCATGTCTATTTGTGGCTCTTCATCTGTGATTTTGTATGTCTATTGGTTTTGCCAAGGTTAACCAATGACTGAATTTTCCCCCTATTTTATTTGGAATGTCTTTAAGGCCTTGAAGCGGTAAAAATTTCTAGTGATCCATAAGCGAAAATTGGGAATTGAAAACTGTCTAAGGTGTGTCCAGCATGGAGAAAATGCGTTTTTAAATTTCATAATTTGGGTGAAATTACCCTTTAAAGTGCAAACAACCTGAGGCCACAAGGATTATGCTTGGCCTCTTCCCTATAGAAACCTCTCTGATATATAACTGCACTTATTTTTTCCAACTTTTCATATCAAGTAAATAGAATATTTCCCTGTCTGTTTGGCCTCTTAGTTCACTAAGAACCTAACCTCTCAACTCTTCTGTCCTAGCTTCCCAAGGACATAGGAGTGTAGGGTGCTCTCTCATATTGCTGTGCCGGATAAACAGCATTACACAGTGTTTCTCTGTAATTGCTCTCCACTGACCTATGGCTGTAATCAAAGGTTCCAGCTGATGGGTGTTGCTGGCACATGTGCTCATTATAAATAATTTCATTTCTGTTTAATTACTGTTACATTACGGCACAGGGAGGATTTTATAGTCCCTGCCTGGGCCTGTGACATAGAGTTTGTAGACTTCTTGGGCAATGTTGTAATTACCACATGAATCCAACGGAAGGGGGCTGTGGTTGGAGTATGTTAGTCTTCCATTAATGAGAATATTCTGTGTGTGCGCATACTGTATGTGTGTGAGCACATGCATGATCTGTGACTGTGTATTGGATCTAGGCTCTTTAGGGAAGAGAAGCATTTGTGTGCCAGCCAGCCCAAAGCAAGCTTCTATCCAAATTGCAGCCCTCAGACTCCAGCTCAACTTGTTGTTTTTTTCATCCTCATCATTTTCCCTTCCTCTCTGACTTTCCAGCTGCCATACTTTGTAATTTTGTGGTCTCTTCCAGGAGGGAATTTCTGTGCTGGTTATGATCTGAAGGAGCTGGCCAATCACACAGCCACCCTCAAATTGGAGCAAGATGTCACCAAGGGTCCCGGTCCAATGGTGAGCACTTTTTGGGCTGTGTGTGTGCTATTGAGGGTTATATCTATACTTTTTAATAGTGTTAGGGGATGGGGGTGGGGGCTTTCCATAAAATGTAAACTCAGAAATTGTGAATATTTTTAAGGATTTAGGAAGACAGGTTGTGGTGAAGATTTAGGTGTAGGGAATGACACTGACTCAGTGGAATTCCTTCAAAGCTATAGTTTGTGTGTGTGTGTGTGTGTGTGCAGAAAGTCCTTGCTGCTTTTTACTCTGCTGTCACTTGACAAAGGATCACCAAGATCATAACAAATGTACTGTAAAGTGTAAAAACTGCTGCCATCTTAAAATCTGTTTGGATTGGAGTTTTTGTGATTTAAGATTATAGCGTAGTAACTCTTACACAATGTGTCATTTGTTCAGCAACAGCCAGAACTTGGATCATTTGTTTCTCTTTTGTTAAACAGTTTTAGAAATGAATCAGGAAATTTCATCTGGAACATTTTTCTTAGATAAACCATGAAAATCAGAGAAGCAAAAAAGCATGAAATGGATAGTAAAAATGTACACTGATCAGCCACAACATTAAAACCACTGACAGATGAGGTGAACAACACTGATCATCTTGTTACAATGTAATGGGATCAATCTGCTGGGAAACTTTGGGTCCTGGCCTCCCGATGAGATTGGGATTTGAGAAGTTTGGAGACCCCTGCTACTGGGGAATGCTGTTGCTATGGAGGGGGTGTTCTTGTTCTGCAACAATGTTTAGGTGGGTGATTTGTGTCAAATAACATCCAGAAGAATGCCAATACCCAAGGTTTCCCAGCAGAATGTTTACACTGATCAGTGTACATTCATATTGACATATGTGGAAGAGCTAAATGAGAAATTCTGGTGCTCCATTTTATATTCCCAAGTCTGATGCTTCTCTCTCCTGTGTCTGTCTCTCTGTGAGTTTTGATGTCCTAATCTGGCTGTTTCCTCCAGGGTCCGTCCCGTTTGCAGCTATCAAAGCCGCTGATAGCAGCAGTCAGCGGTTTTGCTGTAGCTGGAGGGCTGGAGTTGGCTCTGCTGGCAGATCTGAGAGTGGTGGAGGAGAGCGCCATCATGGGGGTGTTCTGTCGCAGGTTTGGTACGTCTCACACCTCATATTACTGCTACCTGTACTATGTTGTACTGACCTTTCACTAATAGTGGCGATAGAACAGCACTACTACTTATTTACTACTTGTTCTTCTAGTTCCTTTACTGCTGGAAGTTGTATGTAATCAGTACTGTGTCACTGAGAAACATTCAGATCTTGAAGCTGCTTAGTACAACCACGGTTTGATCTGTGGGACACTTAGCAGCTACACTGGATTCATTGAAAAGATCTCTGTGGTGGTATTGATGAAGGTGGAAGGACTGGTCGCTCTCCTGCTGATCCAGTGATTGAACCAGCAACCTTCAGGTCACAAGCTTGCTTAGTCAGACTATATACACTGCTACCACTACTGCTACAGGCTACTAATTTTACTACTTCAGCTATTATTACAGCTAATATTACTTCTTAAAGTTCTTAAAATCCTATTGCTCTGATACTATAACAAGTACCACACAACACCAACAACAGTAGCTCCAAACTATGAGAGCTACTATTACCACTTCCACCACTTAATGTATATCCTTTGCCCCTGCTGCTGCTACCAGTAGTCGCAGTAGTGGTAGCTATAACAGTAGTAGCAGTTGCAGTGTTGCTCAACTGCTATATCTAGTTGAAAGACTTCCTCTACATCTACCATTGCTCCCTGTTACTAATACAATCCCAGCTCAGATTTATCTTGTCATCCCTATAGAGTAGACATGACTGTCCACAAACATTTGGTCATATCATATTGTTTATACAGAAGAAACAGTCCCTGTGAACACTGTTTACTGTGTGTTCAGCATGGAGAAAATGTGTTGGTTTTTTTTCATAATTTGGGTGAAATTACCCTTTAAAACTCAAAAATCGGAATACACAAGGATTCAGCTTAGTCTCCCAGTCATTGCTCATTCCAGCTTATTTTTTTCAACTTCTGGAAAGAGTTCATGTATACGTGTTCAGTGCTTAAATCATGAGTAAATAGAATATCTCTCCATAACCCCTTATAAGAGTCTAAATCATGCTTTAAGATGCTGCATGATTGGACCAGATCCTCATAGCTTGTGCTGTTCTGTTTTTCCTGTTTAAACTACTGCTGATGTCTTGGCTTCCATTTTAGGCTCATCCTCTACCAATATTCATGCTGCTGCTACCAGCTCAAGCTGCTTTGACTCCTTATTTTTTATTCTTCCTCTCATAGTAGTGATACTAATCGGCACAGTGTCTCTTTTTTAATTCTGTTGATATTGCTAATACACTACTGGCGGACATAATAGGAATAGCTCTGCTGCTACCCGCTGGTGCTGTAGAAGAGCCAGGAGCCATTTTAAGCCAACCATCTCTCTCTTCTCTTCTCCATCTCTCCACCTTATTTTATGTTTTGCTGGTCCTTCTGTCTGTCTGTATTTGCTCAGCTAATTATATCTCTCCATGGACGTATCCCTGTGTTTTTCCTTGCATCCAAGCATAGATCATCTGTCTCTTAATGCCAGGAAGTCGACACTGTTTCTATTTTTCAACTCTGTTACTCTGTCCTCTGTTATCTCCCCAGCCTCCTCCTGTTTGCGAGTGAGGACGGAGTCATAGCACGATAACACTAGTGACCGTGACCTTTTGGCATCACGGCCAGAGTCTGCTGGGCAGCCTTGATAAGTAGAAGAGGAAGCAACCGACTGCCAGGTTTCCACTGCAGGGCCAAACACGGCTTACATATTATTTATGTCACACAATTTCCTCATAAACAACATTTTCCTTTCTTGGCGTCTCGTAGCTTTACTGGCATGGTTTGCCCTCTGACTCAGCTATAGTTTTAGAGGAACAAGTAGTACTTTGGATCTTCTGCTGTAAACATTTTCAACTAATCCTGATCCCAGCAAGTCATGGTTGGCTTTCACTATGTTAAAAGTGGCTTGTGTTGAACCGTTGCAGCACCTCTCATATAGCTGTCGCTGCTTTAGCTGGGCTACTGGAGGGCTTCAAATACGAACATGGGGTTTATAAATACAACTGTTGTATTATAATTTACTGGTAGCACTAGATTTAGAGTGTAAACATGTAGGGCTTATCATCCCAGGCCTGTAATTTAACAGGAGAACATCCTGCCTATGCCCTTGTCTGTCTGTCTGTCTGTTCTCCCAAACTGTCTGGTGTCCTCACTGCCAGGCTATGCTCCAGTCTCTCTGCCACATCACATTGAAGTTGAAGTGACACTTTCCCACCATTATTCTAGACGCTGCATACATTTCAATCAATCTTGTATCCTGTGTCATCATTAATTTATGCAATTCAAGATCTCTTCGAGATGGATAATCACTGAGCGTTGCGGCTAAAATTCAAGTTTAATGGCAGATCTTGACTATCAAAAACAAAAAGAGTAGAGGTAGGAATAAAATAGGGTTGAGGAAAGGAGCACTGATTAGGGGAGACACAAAAGACATATGACAGGATTATAATTTTAAGAATGGTTTATCATCCATCTCAGGACATAAACCAAGAAACTTCTTGGAACCGATCAAAAAATCTCATTCTGCACTCTTTGTGTCCCATTAAGGATGAAATGAATCCAACACTTGCACTCAAACCTCTTCCATCAGCTCAAAACTATGTTTAGGAGGAGGAGAAATGGGCATTACTGTGGTTTAAACAGATTAAGTCGCACATTTCCTCCCTATAATTAATTCTCAGCCTCTTGATTGCCTCACATCTTCAAGGTTTGTTTGTCAACACATTAGAGTCATTTCCTTCAGCTTAGTCAACACTTTGGTGGTTTTTCACTTGAATGTTCATTTAGCAGAGTGATTATTACTCTGACTGCAGGTTTTGAGCATTTTTATACCCACAAACACTCTGTGTGGTTGTACGCTGCACAACCAGCATCTTCACCTTCTCAAGAATATAATTATTGTAGGTTAAATATTGCTGTGGGTGAAGGAATATTAGCAACCTCCTAAAACTTAACAGTGGAAAAAGACACTGCATGAACTTAAATGTACTTCATTTTCCCAACATTAAACAATTGAAAACCCAACTTCCCTCCCCATTTACATCAAAAGAAACCCCGCTCTGTGGGATGCACAGTTTATTTAAAGATCCTGTGCTTCTTACAGATTACTTCCTTTTAATGGTTGAATTCTGTAACCGTTCTTGGGTCGGGCACAGATTTCAGCAGCCGGAGGGAATCCCTGGTGGCTTTGGAGTCAAAAAAACCCTCAGAGGCTCGCTGCACTGCTCTGATGTGGGCCAATGGCAACCACAAGGATCTGACAGCTTTCTGACATGCGATTGGCTGCTGAACCTGTGGCTTCCTGTCTGGGGTCCCTCTGCCCCCGCCAAGAAGGAAATGAGAAGGAGGAGATGGTTACGTCACAGGAGTCTGGTATTAATGTTTAAAGCTAGTTGAATTTTGAGAGACGTGAATTGAAAACCACCATGCTTACCTAATTCCCTTATGTTAACTTCCTTTGGAACATCACAAAGCAGAAAAGAAGAGCTGGCACCAGAGAAGGAAACTTAAAATAGTTTAGTAACACTTGATTCATGGACTTGTCTTCAAATGGAGAAGCTAAATCAGGAAAGAATAGATGGTAAAGTTCTGATTTTCGTGTTTGAAATAGAGACCACTAAGTGATACCTGGGTGAGGGATAGATGAAGGGTGCCAAAGAGGAAGAAGCCACATGCCGAACTGAAGTCAAGCCTCTTTCCAAAGCTGACATAACATCAGCCAATTTAAACAACTGCTCAATGAGAAACTGTGTGACATATTCCAGCGATTACATCATCTCAGTTCAAAACCAGCTCTTCTTCTGAAACTTAAGATTTCTTTTCCATACACAAAGAGTAGTTTTGTGCTGAGATAGAGACCAAGCAACATTGTAAGTGGATATTACACACTCGTATTAATCCAACGACAAAGCATGACAACTTTAATGTAATTTTGCGCTTTTCTTATCAGATGCTACTACTTCGCAGCCATCTGCGGTTTAAAGCCCCGTTTGCAACCTTGGTGGTCTTGTATTATGGCACTCTGTAAACCATAGAAAACACAGCCCTAGTTTTAACTCAGTGGGCTAAATACATGAAATCGACTTAACTATGTGGCACTCATCTCTGAGCCAACTGACTGAGCTGTTTTCCTCAATTCCCAGTTTCAAAGTAAGCTTCCAATTGAAGGTTTGCTCTTTCCCTCCATCCATTTTGTCTGCAGTTATCCAGAAATTGTTAATCCACGTCAAACTGAATCAGACTGCTCTCATGGGAGGCCATTGTAGTGGGGTTTTGCTTTGATGTGGTGGGGATGCCAGCAGCACCAGCAGCAAACCAGAACACCACAGTGTGTCATATTTCACACTGCCACTCTCAGGTTATCAGTAGCTGTAGATGGTGGATATGGTGTCTTGAGAAGTGCCGTCTCCTCTTCTCCGACGCACCAATATCCGGTACAAAAATAATAACTTTTCTGTTGTAGTTGCTTAAATCTGCAAAGAGGTCAGAAATCAGCAAAGGGGTCAGTTGGTAGGGATTCATTGTCTTGTTCATATAAACTTCAGTGGAGATACTTAGATACTTGTATTTTTAAGAAACTACATTATACATAGTTTAATTTCTTACTTTTTCAATTCACTATTGCTTTCCCTTTTTTCATTTTTGTTTTGCTATTTGGTGACCTACGCTTCTATCACAGGCTGACACATTATATCAGATTATGTAGCTTGTAGATGAATGCGAATTGTTTTCTTTTCCAGACTTCTCTTACACAACAGTCATAAAATAAGCTGTGATGGCTGCATGATGCAGGAAGAACCACCTCTTATATCTTGTTATGAAACAATGGGCTTTGCTGAGTCATTTACAGCTCTGTTAATAACAAGCACCAGTCTTGACAATGGGCTTATCTGCTTTGAGTAAGAAGGCAGGGTTGCTTTCCAAATGTTAAGCTGATTATTTAAGACCAAAGATGACAAATCTCCACTTTTGTTATGCAGACACTGACTGATTATCTTCTATCGGTATTATAGATTAGGATCACTGCCAAATATTTATCTCTATAAAACTTGGCATAAAGGATCAGAGGCTCCCCTGCCCCAGCCATACTCTTCAAGCCAAACATGCCTTTTGAATCAGAACTACTTCAAGGAGGTGCTCTGCAACCTCTCAGCTCCCATTTATGTGGGCGCTGGTCTGTGAAAATTCCCACAAAAAGGACACGTTAGAGATGGTGAAAGAGAGAGGAGGGTTAGGGGTGGAGGTACTGGAGATGAGTGCTATGGATAAGAAAGGAGATTCTTCCGTTTGCTGATAACGGTGGTGCCAACAGCAGCACCAAAGACAGACTGACTGGAGGTCAACCTGGCTCTTTATCTATTTTTCTTTGAGATAGGCTCTGTCTTTTTTCTTTTTTTTTTTTGCCTCATTCCAGCTCTGTGTGCCTCTGACTTTTTTCTAGCCAGTCTCCTGTCTCCCTCTGTCACTCCTCTTTCATCCTCTTTCTGTCTTGAACTGGGATCAAGGGTGATAGTGCTGGACATGACACAGAGAAGCTCCAATCAATCAGAGTGGGTTAACAAATTTGAAAAAACAGAAATTACACTATGGTTTGGAAAAAAAAAGTCCAAATATTGACTAAGCTGTAACACCTGATTATTAGGTGTTGTGATTGAGAGTGTGTGAAAAGTTTGCAACAAAACAGGGAAGTCTTAGCTAAAAGTAATGGGAAAATGGTGGAAACACAGTAGATAGCTTAAAGTTAGTAATAGTAAACAGTTTAAAACAGTTTAAAATTTGTTTGCTAAAAGTAATGGATAAATGGTTTGTTGTTGAACTAACAAATAGTACTGGATAAATGATTAAATTAGATAGCTAAAGGTAAAGAATAAACAGTAATTGATGAATGGTTGAAATGGATATCTCAAAATAATGGATAGAACAGTTATGGATAAAAGGTTGAAACATCCCACTCCCTCCCTTCCAAGTGGTAGAAGTATGAATGCAAACTTGACCAAACGTCAGACAAAAAAGGTTATGATCCACCGGACTAGAGGTTGTGCATGTAAGTATGTGTAGTTATGTGGGGTGCAAGACAAAGCTCCACAGAGAAAAAGAAAAAAACCCTGGCTGAAACACACACAGTTGTTGTCTCATTCAATACTGAAAAGACCTTGAAGCAGGCATACATGCACACACACCTGCGCTACAGGGATCTGTACTATTTTTTACAACTGAATTGCAGCAAAAGGAATTAAGGTGTAATTTACCGCTCGCGCACTGTACTTAGCCGTGCACGTACTTCACATTTCAGTAGAATACACTCCTGTAACGTGGGATTTCTGAAATATTGAGTGAAATCTAGTATTTGCAGTGCCTGTAACCACCCCCATGCACACACCTAATCATAGTCCTCTGTCCGTCAGAGTGCCATATGCGCTGACTGTCTGAGTCCAAGCCAGGCCCCTGGATTGGTCTCATGTGTATTAACACTAGTATACCATGTATTCCAGTGTAATTTATTTGAACAACACAGAGAATGAGAGTAGCTCGCAGAGTATGAATAGAATCACAGTAATTCCATGACTCCCCACAGAATGAGAGAGGGGGGAGAAAAAAAACCCTGAAAGCTAGCATGATGATTTGGGGTTATAAAAACATGTCTGACACATGTGCTCTCAATAAGGGGTGGTCAAATAGAATCAGCGACTTGGAGGAATTAGGGAGTCGGGATTGTGGCGTGGAACTTGGGAGCACTGAATAGTAGAAAGTATGCCAGTTGCAGCTGGTCCTCTTTAGAAATTAGGACAGATGCCAGAAGCTTACCGTACTTTGCAGTATACTCTCTTTCCTCTTGTTTCTCTCTCTCTCTCCCTTCCTTCCCTTCCCTCCTCTCCCTCTTTCTCTCTGGTAGACACAATAATAATGCAAATGTGTCCAGTGAGACCGAGAGTAAGCAAGAGATTGAGTTTTCACATACTGACGGAAAGAAAGCAGAGTCAGAGTTAAGCAGTAAAACTGTTTCAAAACTTTGCTCCCCTGACAGCTGTAACCTACATTAATGCCAGGAGTATATTATGTATTTATTTATTATAAGTGTTTCTTTAACTACTTTGTTCTCACACAACTTAAGTAACCTTATCCCAACACAGTGGCCCACATTTCCCACATTTCCTTTGACCTTGTACTGTTACATAAGTTAAGTAAGACACCCCCCCTCCCTCCCATTAGTCTAGTTATATTTTTCAAGTATTTCCAAATGTGGTAGAACAATCAAAATTGTTGATTAATTCTTTGCAGATTGACTGAAGGAACAGTAGATTAACCGACTAATTAACTGACTCATTTCAGGCTCAGTGAAAAGGGACTTCGACATGTGGTGGAGCATAAATGCATTGGTGTAGGTAGATGTTGGATGGGATATTCTGCAGGCGCTGCAGTACACCTGAGTGTATATTTATACACACAGTTTCACAGTTTGCACAGAGATGTGGTATTTCATGTTGAACATTTCATCTTTTTAAGGAGTTCCCCTGATTGATGGTGGCACAGTGCGGCTCCCGCATCTCATTGGCCTGTCAAGAGCCCTCGACCTGATTCTGACTGGCCGGCCAATTGGAGCACAGGAGGCCCTCGCCTATGGACTGGCTAATAGAGTTGTTCCTGATGGCCAAGGTATTAGAGATAGATAGAATGGTCAGAAAATACTGACCAAAATGCACCTATGGCATCGAGAATTGAATGTTTATGAAATCATTATTCACTGTGAAAAACAGTTACACACACACACACAAACAGGCCTGTGATCCATTTTCATTCAGGAAACAGTTTTTAAGAAGCACTCCTGTAGGTATAATCAGATAAAATCATATATAATATAGATTTGTACCAGTTAACCTTTTTCTCTTTAATTGGTTCCTACACTATACTGAAGCTATAGCTTACCATTAGCCCTGTCTGCTCCACTCTTATTCAAGCAGCAGTTTGAGGATTAATTGGCCTCTCTGAAGGATGACCATTAAGTTATAAGTGGCCAAATTTCCAAGAGTATGCATACTGTTCTGTATGTGTTCATCTGTGTCACTAACTTAATGTTATAACCATAGCTTTACACGCAGCCCTGGAGTTAGCAGAGAAGATCAGCTCCTTCCCTCAACAGTGTCTGCGCGCTGACCGCTCCTCAGCCATGTACAGCTGCTATGACGCGCCCTCCTTCACAGAGGTACACCTGATGTAGGAAGTTAACATCCTGCCAGCTTTATATTGCATACTCTACATACAACAGAATATCAAAGTAAAGGATGTTGATAAAGTGATATAGCACTTTGCCCTCTAAGCAGCTGGTTGCATTCACTTAATATTTAATTGTTGTAATCTGTCTTCGTCTGCCCAGGCCATGCAATATGAGATTGACCACGGAGTTCCTGTCATCCAATCAGAGGCTATCACTGGGGCAACCAAGTTCACTTCTGGAGAAGGAAGAGGAGGGAAGTTCTCCTAGGCGTAGTGAATTGGGTTTCTCAGGTGATCTAATGCATCCTTCTTGATTCGCATTGGAGGTCCACTGATCTGAACAAACTTTGTTAATTTCTATACTGTTATAACCATATTAGCTTGTTAGCTAAGTGTCACCTTTTAAATATAGGCAATAGACAGTAACAGCTGGTAGTTGTCTGAAATCCAAAAAGTAAACTGACTTTTTGAAAGTAATGCAATTGCAGTGAAGTTGTACTAAAAGGGTAAATTCACCCTGTAATATTTAAATTTTGGTTTAAAAATTAGTTTTGGTGTTGGTTACAGTTATCAGTTGTGAGCCATAAATAAACAATAAATAAACGGAAAAATTACATTTAAAATAAAAGAACAAGATAAGACACAAAAGTCAAGTTTTTTGAAGGTACATTTGAATGTTTTTGTAATTTATTTTTGTAAAGAACACGTATAAACAAAATACATATAAAAGAAATACATAGGAGTGCCAATCAGACACAATCATACACTGCTCATAAAAATTAAGGGAACACTTCACCATCACAGTATAACACTAAATCAGTTAAACTTTGGGGATATCAATCTGTCCATTTAGGAAGCACAAGTGATTGTGAATCAGTTTCTCCTGCTGTGGTGCAAATGAAAGTGAAAACAGGTGCAATGGAGAGGCAAAACCAAGGCAACCCCCAAAAAGGGAATGGTTTTGCATGTGGTGGCTGCTGACAGCCGCTCCTTAACCTTCCTGACTGATTCTTCTCTAGTTTTGTGTTCTGCCGGTGTCCTTGTCACTACTGGTGGCATGAGGCGGTACCTGCAGCCCAGTCAGCTTGCACAGGTAGGACTTTTGTAAAAGCTAATTGTCATCTTTCATCTGCCTTCAGGACACTGTGGACACTTTTCCAATTGGAGCAACAGAGGGACAATCCCAGAAAATGTGTAAGCGATTTTCCACAGCACCTCCACAGGACCACCAGCAGACAGATTGATTAGAGAAGTGAGTCTTATGAGCTGGAGTACAGAAGAATCCAATCACATTCTTTCAGCTAAATTCCCACTTAAACAGGGGAGAGCTTGTCATTAAACATTACTGTCTGAAGATCATCTTCTTCTTAATGTACAGAGTGTGACCTTTTAAATTTTGAAGAGCAAGGTATAATTTGCTAGTATATTCATCTTTACTGAATTTCGATTAATTAAATTGCAGTATCTGCTGTTCTGTTTATCCACTGTGCCAGCAGGCTGCTTAATGGGCAGCCCTGTCTTGTCACCCTCTCACACAGAAAAGAATTAGTTATCTCACCATTAATTTTCAGTCTTGCTCATGGCCTGCTGTTTATGAGCTTATAAAAATGATTGTGTTGTTTAAACAAAAATTTCCCATTACTTAAAATAGGGAACTGAATCAAATGTCTTTTCAGCATCTAAACTTGTCAACATAGCCTGTATTTATTTTGCTTTATAGGTCTAATAATTTGTAAAGCTCCTCTAATGATTTCACGAGTCTGACGTGACAGAACAAATCTTGTTTGATCTATATTGATTTTAGTCTTTTGGCAATAATTGAAGTAAACAATTTGTAATCAGTCTGTAATTTGCACAGTCTAATTTATAGTTATACATATTGGTTAAAGAAATGGTCTTGCACCTTGTATTTATTTTTTCAAAGCAAGACATGAGTAGAAAGAAACTCTGCTGGGTGATGCAGAGCTATAGGAAGGCTGTGACCGCAAAAGTAATTCAACACAAAAGACTACATAGGCATCAAAAGCAGCAAACCTGCAGCAGCTCGCCATTGTCAGTTTGACTTAGAGTGAAAAACACTTGATAAGGAGGATAAGAAGTGGGATAAGACACACACATGTGCATGCATGTGATTTACCATCGGAATATAATTATTGTAGAAGGCTGAGCACTTCTTGTCAGATCTGCGCCAGGTATGAGCATTCCTATGGTTTTGGAGCACACTCTTCCCCTTAATTTTGCGTTAGAGAGAGGTGTGTGTATCCTGTTTAAGTACATAAAACACACACACAGCATACACACTAGACTTGGTTCATTCTGTGTACAAGTTTGTGAGGACACCTCTGTGACCTTTTAAAGCTCTTTAAGAAAAAATGTTTCTAAGGAAGAACCAAAAGCAAGATGTATAGTGCTGTGTGTATATATGTGTGTGTGCGTGTGAGTAAGAGGGAGAGATACAGACAAAGACCTCATTAGGTCTAGGAGGTGTCCTGTCTAGACAGTTTGATGACAGGACACAGAACCTTTGTTTAATGTTTCCTCCCCCTCCTTCTGCATCCAATTCACCCCGCATACACATACATCACCTGCTCTGCTTCCAGGGATACACACACACACATCCACATCGACAGTTGCCTAATGTCAAGCAAAATGTTAAGGACATTTAGAAGTATTAAAATGCTTCTTTCCTAATTCATTCATTGTACAACTGTTGAGTACAAGTACACATCATTTTAAGTGAATGGGCTATAAGATACATAAAAATGGACCATTCTGTAACTTAGGTGAAGAGAAGTAGTACTGATCTGTCATTTAGTTGAGGGTGTATGAGCCTTAAGTCTTGTCAGGAAGCCACTTAGCTCTGTGTGTGTGTGTGTGTGTGTGTGTGTGTGTGTGTGTGTGTGTGTGTGTGTGTGTGTGTGTGTGTGTGTGTTTGGTGGTGGTATGTGCAGCTTTGATGCTGGTTCTCACTCTTCACATACAGACAAGACAGGCTCTGGCAGCAGCTGCAGTAGCACACACAGAGGGAGATATGGACACCTCAGAGCCTTATCATCAGGAGTATCGCAATCTTAAGGGTCCATGAAGACATAACACAGGTTAGGGTGAAAGGAATGATGGGAGGAAGAGGAGGGAGAGAGAGGGAAATAATGCCTTTAAGGAATTCCCTCCTTTTTTCTGTTCACATGTAGGCTAGACTAGATACATTTTATTACTTATTTAACTCGTGATTTGTTTTGCAAGTACAGTGCCAACATTCTTTTAAGGATAGTGTTGTAAATGTGATCTGATCACCTCTCCACTGTGGGTTCTGTGCCACAGCTTGCTGTTTCCCGCTCCATCGTCAGGGGTCGTACCTCAACTGGACATTTATCCTGCTTCAGCGGAGTAGACACACCTTAATTCTGGATGTGTAAAAGATGTAAACCCCGCGTCGTTGTAGCAGATTTGGACAGTTTTTTTTTTTTTCCTCAGATTAGCGGACTAAATTATGTTTAAGTTAATATTAATTTGTTAAGTTAGGTAATTATCTTACTACACGTAGAGCGCAGGTGTCCAAACTTTAGTAAACAGAAATGTAACTCATAGTATTATTATTATTAGAAACATAGGCTCCTGCGCACTGCAGAAAAACACACAGCTGGCCAATGTGAAGTTAATAGCATATTCCAACAAGTTGCTGTAGCTGAAGTCATATCACAGAAACTGTGATGCCGTAATATGCACATTCAGTGCAATACAAATGCAGAGACTTGACGTATTTATTATAAAAGACGGGCTGTTATTCAGCAGCGAACAAAATATGGAAATATGATGTTAGAGTTGTCCTTGTAGCCCTAAAGAGCTCCACCTCTGGTTAAATGCGCACGGAGTGGGCGGTTTCTGAGCACACGTACACACACACACACACACAGAGAGAGAGAGAGAGAGAGAGAGGCAAACACAAGCGTACACGCGCACACACGCTTACGGACTGCAACCTGCTGATTCCTGTTAGATTCTCACACACAGCCCGGAGGAGTAGGTGTCCGTATCTGAGACCAGTTCAGCTATTAAAAGGCGGGTTTTTTTTTTTGACAGAGCGCAAATTTGGCACATCTGTTTGCGTTTTTAAAAAAATGGCTTATTCTAGAGGAGTTGTTACTCTCTTGCCGGTGAACTTTGTGTCAGACGGCGTCTTTTGACCGACTCAACCCGAGCGCTCACAATAAAGTTTCACATGCTGCACTTTATCCTGAAGCACCACAGCGCGCTACGGGGATCAGAAATGAAAGCAGCACCGACACCATTCAGCGCATTTTGCTTTAGGAAGTATTTCAAATGGCTTGATACACGACTCTTTTTTTGCTTTTGATCTGTGGCTGCGACAGATAACAGCGCGCTCGGACGGACTTTGGATACCAGTTACGCTTATTTTGCATTCGGACGGGCGACTTGAAGCTCTAAGGGCAGACACAATTGGGACTCCGGAGAGCACAACGGGACAAACACCATGACCAGCTGCTGGCTTGCCTTGGTCGGATTGTGGTGGAGCGCTTATTACTGCATGTTCCCGGTGTTCGCGGGGAGTAATTATTCACTGGATGGAAACAACGAAGTGCACCCGGGTTTCATCCACCGGCGGCTGCGAACGCACGAGAAGAGGGAGATGCAGAAGGAGATTCTGTCCATCCTCGGGCTGCCGCACAGACCGAGACCGCATCTGTCGCACGGAAAGTACAACTCCGCTCCGCTTTTCATGTTGGACTTGTACAACACCATATCAACCGATGAGAAAAGCAAAGTGGAAAGCATGCTGGACGGATACCAGTACACGCGGACAACCCAGAGCCCTCCTCTGGCCACATATCAAGAAACTGCCTTTCTAAATGATGCAGATATGGTGATGAGCTTCGTTAATTTAGGTAAGTTGCTTGAAATTATTTCATGCTACTAGTTTTTTGTGAATTTGTTGTGCGTAAAAACGCGTTTGTAAGATGTTTTCCATCCAGTTTCACATCGGTGCAACGACGAATCAATTGGGAAACCTCATTAGGCGAAGTTCAGCTGAAATGCGAACAGGTGTTGGGAGCAATGAGGAACGAGAAAACACACCTAAACTTTGGCTGACCGGAAGAATCTTTGACAAAAAAAGATGCCAATTTTATGGAGATTTTATTTTTTCAAAAATGACGCACGAGTTAGGCCTTGTGCTTATCTTAATTTATTTTATTTTATTTTATTTTTTACACTAGACCTGTGTTCGCCACACCTGGCGCTCATAGACACCAGCACAACAGACCCCAACATCATGCACGTGTGCTGTTGGATCATGAACTAGCTCATTGTATGAACCGCACAGAGGCCAAATAACTCCCCCAGCCCCTCTCTCTGGGTTAGAAAAACTGATGAGGTTTGTATTGTTTCGGAGTTATTTATTGTTACGCGTCCTCTCTCTCCGGGTAGATTGGCCCTCCTCGGCTCATTTATAGGACCGAAATTCTGCGGTGAGTCTTGCTGTGCAATGTGTTCCATGATTTATGTCCTTGCGGGAAAAATAGACCAATATCCTCAGCAAACCATCAACCACCACCGCTGGTATTTGTATATAAGGGCTATTCCTGCCATTGACCTCCAGCGCAGCAAAGTTGTGGTCTCCGTGCGTAAATTGCGTCGCATTGTTTGTGTTACCCAAGCAGATTTGCCTTTAATTAGCTCCAGTGACGATAAAGAGCGACACTTAAACGAGTTTGGAACATAAAAACCAAAGCCCTTCCTTCCATTAGCAGCTCCAGTGTTTACTGGGAGACTCTAAACAAAGCGCCTGAAGTTAAACAGAGAGTCAGACCCTGCTAGACGAGGAGGCTTAAATCCAGATTGATTGTCATTCTTCTTGGGAACTAAGGGCATTGTTATGATATGGCCATGAGAGCAGTGGGAATTTATCATTGCTAAAGAATGAGGTGTTGTGTTTTTTTCTGACTATCAACTGTTCTTGAAACAGGAAGTCCTTTACATATTTTAGTCCTCACCTTTTATAAAACATCCAATAGTCATTCAGCACCACACATGAAGAAGAGAAGGTTCTCTAGGTTAAAAAGTGCTTCTCTGCTTTTATTGGTTCTCTTGGCGATGTTGGTGTTGCAACATATAGTGATGAAAACCAGATATTCCGACAGAAGGTGGTCGTCGTTTTGGTCTCAAATATCGAAGCCCCTCTGTTGGCTTCTCCTGGGGGAGTGTGATGGTGACAGCATGGTGTTTGTGTGTCTGTGGTTTTGGTATTCCTGTGCCGTGTCAGTTTGGGTTTATACTCCTGTGCTGTTGCACATCTGGCTCTCCACTTTGATTAATCACGTCCTGTGCATCTTTTGACGATTCCTTCAGATTTCTGCGGTGACCGGGGGATTAGGTTGCCATCTCTTCCAGCTGTACACAGAGTCCTAACCGCCCTGGAGGAGGGACGGCTTCCTCCCTGAATGTGATTGTAATTAATGTCGGACAGGCCAAGGCTTTCCATCTGCTTTGCAAATAAGGCCTTGCGCGACTACCGTGTGTCATCGCCATCCGATTAGTTTTTAATGTGTCTTTTGCTCAATTGGTTTGTGGAGTGACTTAGAAGGCAACAGTAGAAAGATACGTGAAACGCTCCTGGGTGGTCCTTCTTGTTTAAAAAACGGCCAAAAAATCTGGATATCATGTGTGGCCAAAGTGAAACTACAAATTAGAATCAAGATAAATGAAAGGAAGAAAAGTGAAGAAGCCAAACAATCTGTCTGAAGCGATTTGAAAAATATGGGGCTGGATCAACAGACAGAGCCTAAAGCAGACTTATTCATGGAAAGGCACTTTCCTGCTCAATCTGTGTTTGTCAAGTCAAATCAAGGTGAAGAAAAAGACTTCTTTTTACACTGATGATCTGATTTAAAACTGGATTCACCTGTTTACATTAGCAGATCCTCCCTGAGTGTAGATGTGAGAATCTCAGACTTTAAACTGACCCATAGCAAATAAAATGATGACAGTGATTTAAGCTTTGGCCCACACTGATGTCTTTCACAGCCAGCTGCGGCAGTAGCACAGAGAGAGAGCTCATTTTCTGAGGGTATTCTCTTAGGACACGGATAGATTTAAGAGCCCCTGTGTTCCATCCAGTCTCAAGTGTGCTCTCTGCAAACTATGTGCCTCTTCACCCCCGTATGCATGATTCATGTAGACCTCTTGTTCAGTCATCTGCTCTTCTTAGTTTTCATCACTTGTTCAGAATCATACATTGGAAAAAAAAAAAAAAAAGCAGGACCAGAAGCATATTTTCCAGCTCCTTTTTCATCTTCATTCCTAGAATAGCACGTTCATCATTGCCTTGCGGATGTCTTGCTTTCCACTGAGGTCTAGTGAAGTGACACTGTGTGCTGTATGACTCATGCTGTGTGACATGCTGCAGCTCTGAACATGTCCTAATGCACTGTGGTGCACTCAGGTAATGGCAACGGTCACTGTTAACTAGAGTTTAGGGCTTGTTCACGGTTGCTGAATGTAGATTTCAACAGATTTTGTTGTCTTTGTGGCTTAAGCAGTGACACACTGACTTTGAACATGAAATCAAGTGGTTCTAACACTGTACCATGAAGAGAAAACTATGACGAACCTACATTAAATAGCAGCATAAAAAGAAACAGGTTGTTGTTTATGTGTAGGAAATACAGAGAAGTCCCTCCACAAAGACTCGTTCTGTGTGCTGTTTTAAGTATAAACGGATCCTTTTTTTTTTTTTCGTATTTTAAGAGAATTCCAGTTGAGACGTCATCAGAAGAAAAAGGATGACCTATCCTTTTTGTTTACTTGTCTCTGGTGACAGATATAATCGCTCACAAGGTAACATTTTGTGGCGTAAGTGGGGAGAAACTGACCAATATTGGTAAGGTGCATCCCAGTGAAGAGCAAATAAAAGAGGTCATTGCTCGCTGAATTAATGAGGGGCGACATATTGCTGAACAAATATCCAAAGCCACTGTGAGAGCTCTAATAGCCAGTAGGGGAAATCTTGCTATTCCTATCAGGTTTGGCTTTTGTGGTTGAGCTGTTAGCTTGTGGTTATGGTGAGTAAAGGATGCACAGAAATGGCTTTGGTTTCACAGGTCACAGAACAGGAACTCCAAATGTTGATCCTGTGTCATCTGCATTTAACTGTGATGAATTTGCTTTGCCGTAGCTCTCCCATTCTGGGCAGACAAGACAGGTGTCTCTATGCCTGGTTTATGGCTCAGATCCCACCAAAGCACCTGCTGGTTGTTTGCTCTTCCATCCTTTTCTGTTTGTTTGCTGGGTTTTACCAGAGGAGAGGTCCCTTTTATAAATCCAGGAAAATCCATCCATGGTTTTAGTCACTTGCTTTACCGTTCCTACTGTTTTAAATAAACTTTTGTGATTAGTAAGTGAGCTTGACTCTTGCCTATTTAGACATTGTTGGATAAAATCTTGAGTTTTAATTACTACACTTTTGTTTACACTGTGATGGAATTAGATACGTAATGGATTCGAAGAGCGACTCATTTCTGTTAGCTGCTCCAGCACTGTCAGCTCCAGGTTCATATAACCTGTCTGCTAAGAGCTGCAAACCTGTCGCAGGAATGCGCATGGCTAAACTGCTGGTGTTATGGCGACACTGTCTAACAACACTGTCAGAGGCCCGGCAGGAGAGACACTCACCAGTGTGCTAGGATTTCAAAACTGAGCTATGATGCCAACATTATGTCTAGTGTTTCCGCTGTATACACTTTTGTGGTGCCACAGGAAAATAATTGCCACCACTGGCATGTTATGAAGTTGCAATTACGCGACTCTGCAGAGGGCTTTTAATATGAAACAACAGTTACAGGAAGTGGAGACCGTGGTGGTGCCCAGTTGAGGTTAGAGGGAGAGAGCGAAAGAAAAGAAGACAGAGAACAGAGAGAAAGGTAGATTTAACTGGCTAACATGTCATTCACCTGTCATTCAGAGTGCACAGCCCCCCCCAGCATTTGTCATTATTAGTCAAACAGTACATGATATCTAGATTAGTCATGACAAGGGTAAAGCAGAGCTATCACGAGTCTGGTTACCTCTTACTTTCCACCAGCCTACCTCCCACACTTTGAAAGCAAACGAGCCAGAAAGCTTTAAGAAGTGGGTTTTTTAAGGAGATTAGCTGGGTCCAGACAGCCCTGGGCTCATTCTGAGCTGAAGTGCCCTTTAAACGGCTTGTTTTCCTTGTCTTATGATGCCTGGTTGCATTTCTCAGCACCTAAGCCCAGATAAGCCACTTCCTTTGCAGCAAAACGTGTCCCAAAGCCCCAGCATGATCAAATAATTAGTTGGCTTCAATCAAAGAGTCAATTGTTTGATGCAGAAGGGAACTCTGGAGAAATTTCACTAAACCGTCTTGAAACATTTCCTGCAAAACCTCAGAGAACAGAACAGAGCAAAGCAGAGGACCACCCGTTGCTTCACCTCAGCTTCGAGTATACCATAAACAGCATTAGCCAGAAGTTGAGTGAGAAATTCAAGATATGCTGAAGTAGAATAAAGGATCTTTTCCAAGACTGAAACTTGGCAGTTGAAACCCTTTCTGCAATGGTGAGAAAAATTATATTAACAAATTACAAATCTCTGTGTCTGTTTTCATCTGTTTACAGAATCAGATATTTTACTGCTGCTACAAGTTCACTTGAACTTGCAGTGATGTTCAAGAATGGCCCAAGATATACAAATAATTCTGCTTATTGAGTTACAGTGTTTTAAAGTGCTTCCTTTTTCTCATGTTTGGATTGTATTGGTTGTCAAGCTCTCTGGCAAAACATACAGCTGCCTCTAGAAACAAACAGGGTTGATGGGGAAAACATATCCGGTTAACCAGATTATGTCTTTTCCAGTCCGGATTTATGTCTGTCATAAAAGACGAGGTGTTACAGGACAGCTCTATTGTCCATCTGAGTTCTCACTACAGACCTTACAACGTGTATGAGCATGAGTGTGCATGTCTCCTAACAGTATTGTCCTTGATAAGTGGAGCAATTCAGGCAAATAAACCTTTACATTTTGGTATATACATAGATGGAGGTGGTCGACCCTCAGGTCAGCAGATAACCATTCATAAGAGGTCATTCCATTTACACTTGAAGTCATCTCTCTGTCATATACCCTGCTTTTAACACCCCACTGCACACGCACACACACACACATCATTCCTCCACCTACCAGCCCATCCACTCTGATGATATCGCTCCTTCTCAAGCCATAACTGTCTGACTTGACGAGATTGCAGCTGAGATTGGGGCTAAGTACAGAGATTACACTTCTTGCTGTGTTTTTCCTCTCTGACTTTATTTCTTCTCTCCTGTCCACTCTCGTGTCTTCCTTCGACATTCCAGTTTGGAATGATAGTGGCGTGGGTCGGAGGAGTGTGACGAGATAAGGAGGTGATGGGCAGTGGACTCCTGGCTGTTAACGATCTGTCAAACTGAGCCGATAACCCTGGCGGAACATCTGATTAGGCCCCACTGCTTCCATTTATCACCTCTGGGGAGAGGCATGGGGGAATTTGCTCTGTTTGCTCTGCTGGAGGATGGGACAGAGCTCCACGGTCCTCTCTCACATGTTGTTTTCTCCCATTCTGTCTTTCTTTAAATTTTTTCTCTCTGTTTTGCCATGCTACAAATTATTGCTGTATTTCATCTTGTTGCATTTACTCGATTCCAAACATCAGCCCAGAGAAACCTCAGAAGGACTCTTGACCGCATGCCGTGCAACAAGAAGCAGCTTGATATGATAGCCTCTTTCAGGAGCATATATAAACAGACAGTACATGATATATTAGACTATAGGCCCGGTTATAAACATATTGATTATAGTATGGGTTTCACTGGAGAGTCTGGTGGTCCAAATGCAGTTTTAAAAGCTTTTCCAGCCCTGAAAGAAAAAAAATCTGGCCTGAAAAGGCACCATTTAAAGATATTGAAGACTAGCAGTTTATGGAAAAGTTGATACAAAAATATCACTATAGGCGATCAGGCCTTTTTGACTGAATTCTTGTTGTAGTTGCTTCATGTTGCGTGATTGTTGTAATCCCTTTTAATGATAAGACTTGAAGTTTTGAGGTTTACTGTGCAGCTGTTCAGTATAAATGAGTAAATGTAGTTGAGTACACACTTGTACGTGTACTTGTGCATCAGAGTGTGTGTGGGTATGTGTGTAAAAGAGAGTGGAGATGAGGAGGGAGAATGTGTGTATATTTACTCCCGAATTGCTCTCTTGCTACAGGTGCCTTTGTCTTGTGTTCAATGTGAGGAGACCACGCAGAGGAGATCAGACATTAACTAGGAATTATGCTTTTGTGCTTGTGTGAGGCTGTGTTTGTATATGTTAAGTTTCTATATGTGAAAGAGGGAAACAAAGAGGCACGGAGAGAGGAGAAGATGCAAACAAAAACATCCCTTTGTTTTGATATGTGCATTTCTCCCGATTTGGATTTGAGGGGAACGTTTGGGGGTGATTGTGAGAGGGGAACATAGGTGAGCACACACTGAGGAGACGTGAACATGTGGATGCCACAGGTGGCATTAGCGCACACTGAGTCAAGACGAAGCTGTTACGTCGATGTGAAACAGCTGGAAATCACATTTCATCCTCTGTTTTTAGAAGGTACAAGGGTTTGTATTTCACTTAACATTTCCAAATCTTAACAGCTTGTCATATTTTACTACACAACTAATTTCACACCTTATAGATGTAATCCTTATGAGTGCAGTCCTAGTTGATTTGGTGTCACCTGTTGGCGCCTGGTGCTAACAGCAAGTGTGGTTTTATACTACAGCCTGCTTAGATCTTTTTGTGATGCTAAATTTTATGTTAGGCTACACAGTACAGGAGGCAAACCTTCTTGTAAACATCAGTTGGTATGTCTTTGCAATTTATGGTCTGCCCTGGTCTTAAAAAAAGTTGTGAACCTATGAACTGCTGAACTCAGACTCAGCATGTTCCTGTGTGCCCAGTAACTCCATTAATTATCGTAATGACCCAGTCATTTGCTCTGCTGAAGAGGCTCACTCTGGTGATGGAGATGGCCATGGCTGTCAGGAATGGCGTAAATGTCACGGTAAACATTCCTGCTTGTCACATTCTTTGGTGATGCCACTAGAAAGCTTGCTGGGATTTATCTCTAGTCAATAAAAAGCAGAAAAGAAAGACCACGGAGGGAAGAAAGGAAAGAAAAAAAGGCTCCCCCAGGGGATGCTTGAGGGTCCGTGGATTCATGCTGTTGATGCCAAATTCTTACCCTACCATCTTTGAGCCTCGGGTCTCGAGTCTGTGCTCCAGCCTCTGATTTTTGTTGCCTGATGAGCTCCTCTGCTGTTGTAGCCCATCTGCCTCAAGGCTTGATGTGTTGTCCATTCTGAGATGCTTCTCTGCTCACCACAGTTGTAAATAGTGGTTATCTGAGCCACTGTATCTTTCTGTCAGCTTGAACCAGCCTGGCCTTTCTCCTCTGACCTCTCTCATCAACAAGGTGGCTCTGTCCACAGAACCGCCACTCGAGACTGTTGAGTGTTGTCTGGCACCAACAGTCATGCCACGGTCAAAGTCACTGAGGTCACATTTTTCCCCATTCCGATGTTTGATGTGAACATTAACTGAGGCTCCTGACCTGTATCTGCACAGTTGTATGCGCTGCACTGCTGCCACATGATTGGCTGATTGGATTATTGCTGGTGCTCCTAATAAAGTGCTTGATGAGTGTATCTGTTTATCTGCTGAACAAATGGACACATTCCCCTTGGGATGAACTGTAATAACGTTGGGGTATACCTGATTTTCCCTTTGGTACTAGTATCAGGTTAAAATATACATTTCCCCTGTACTTTGGTTTATAATCAAATCTGTGCAAAGTCACATTCTCATTAGCCTCCACTGTACTTTGTCTTTAGTGCTAATTAGCAAATGTTTGCATGCAGACATTGCTATTAGCATCATGACATGACTTAAAGATTAACATTAGATATGTAATAGATTTCTTTAGAGGACGATGTAGCCTGCGGATGCTTTTACATATCACCAGTCAGTGATAATGTGCACCTTCCAGGAGTTATCTTGTATTTAACTCTTACTCCACCGCTTCCCCTCAACTGACTTGTTTTTGCGTATGTGATGATTTCTTCCATGACTTCTTGCGTGGATGTTAAGCTGTAGCACTGTCTGATGTTTGGGTGTTGGTGAGAAAAAGAGAGCAAGCACATTTTCTGTGTGTGTCAAAAGTGAGATGTCTTGTGGCTACAATGCATTCTGGTCCGTTGATATTTCATTATGTTTTATTTTAACACAGTTTTATAGAATATCTTTAATATAAGTCAACAACAAAGTCTGTTGCACCTTCACTACGAATAAATAGTCTTTGACTAATTACTTTCACAAATTAGAAAACTACACCACTATACATAAAACACAGAGGATCCAGAAATGTTAGGTAGATCCACAATAGCTGGTTATTAAACAATAAATGTGTCAGGTCGGAGTTTTCCTTTAAAGCCAGGTTAAAGGGTCTTATTTGAATGTACTTGCCAGGACTCCTACCTTGTTATACAAGAAGAATCCATCAAATACCTCGGCCCCTCAAATGTTCCCAGACTGGTCGTCTCTCTAGAGACGATGCCTGAAACAACCACAGGTTCACAGTGAGAAAAAGGCCCCATGTGAGCACTGATGCTCCTGACCCTCCCTTTCAACCGAGCTGCCGCTGACAAATTTATAAGTCCTGGGCTGACCCACAGGCTGACTTTCCAAACATGACACTGACAGGAAAACAGTCGTAGACAGGAGGGATGGAGGGAGGCAGGGAGGAAGGGGGAGATGAGAAAATGAATAGAAGGAGGAGGAGGAGGAAGAGAAGCAACTTGCTGAGGGCAGTATGTATGTAATTTGGCTTACAAGTGCAGTTTCAAGCATTTGATTTTAAAGAACTGAACACAAATTTATTCCATTCCACCTTCTTAATTCAATACGTCATTATTTACAAAAAAAATGTGAAAACAGAGATCAGGCCTCTAACCAGTGGCATTGTCAGAGAAAGAAAAATAGGGCGGTAGAACTAAATAGGAGGAGAGAGCACTCAGTCATAATAAAAGTGCAAATGCAGAAAAGAAAGGACAGTCAGATGAGATAGATAAGATGAAAAAAAGATGGTGGTTAATCACATGTCTTTGGATACAGCATTACTCTAATATGTCCAGAGATTAGGGGTTTGACTGCCAATGAGACCACCCAAAACAAAAATGTATCCACTCCCAGTGCCGTGAGGTTCTCTGGATAAAAGGATCTTATCACTAAGGATGTGCAGGGGAAACTCTGCCCAGTCCTTCCTCCTGTATGGACACTTTCCACACCTCCAAGCAGCCAGTCTCCTGGATACCTTATCTGACTGAGTGTTTAAAAGTCCAGTATGAATCCTTTTCCAACAGGAAGTCCCCCATTTTTCAGTTGTGTTCATCTGCAGTATGTTTCTCATTGTCGGTGTCTTTGTTATACATACAGTGCAGTCAGAAAGTACTCAGACCCCATTTACTTTTTTTCACATTTCGCTATGTTTTAGCCTTTTTCACAAAAACAGAACTGTAGACATTTTTGCAAATGTATTTAAAAGGAAAAGATGAAATATCACATTGACATAAGTATTCAAGGATTCAAACCTCAGTTTGGCTGGGGCTTTTCTGTGTGGAGTTTGCATGTTCTCTCTGTACTTATGTGGGTTTCCTCCAGGTATGCAGGTTAGGTTAAGCTGTGACTCTAAATTACCCTCATAGGATAAATAGCATACATAATGGATGGATGGATTAAGTATTAAGACACTTTACCCAGTACTTGGGTGACACACCTTTGGCAGCAATTACAGCAGCAAGTCTTCTCAGGTATGAGATGACAAGCTTTGCACACCTGGATTTGGGGATTTTCTGTGATTCTGCTCTGCAGATCCTCTCAAGCTCCGTCAGATTGGATGGGGACAATCAGTGGACAACCATTTTCATGTCTCTCCAGAGATGTTCATTTGGGTTCAAATCAGGGCTCTGGATATATATATAAAAAAATTACAATTACATCTGCAACAGATTAAATGTATAAAAAGGGTCTAAACACTTTCTTTCGTGTGCATTCTACTGACCTGTCTGTAGTGGCAAAGAGAAATAAAATCCCTAAATAGATACATACATTGAAGATAAAAAATATATAACAAAATAGAAAATATAACTGGATTTACACTGAATAATTCCCTAATTTTCTCCTTAAACTCTGAATTGTAGATTGAGAGAACAGTGTTTTGGGGAACAGTTCCCACTGGGGCTCCCCATACTGAAATAACACACACAAAGGCATGAAAGGCAGATCAGATGTGTTTCTTGCTTTCAACTAAAACTAAGAAAGCCAAATTCCTCTACACTTTCATCTCACCAATATTGTGTTGACATCATGGACAGACATATTATTAGAAACACTGATTATTTTTCTTTTGATTTTCCTCACGGACCACCTGGTTTTTGAATATCCAGGTATCAGGTTACCACCGCTATTGTTGGACCTAAGCCTGTGTGTAAAACAAGCAGTAGGTCTAACATATATGTCAGCCCAGGGGAAGATTGAAGCTGGGCTAGACTGGATCGTATGTTCGAAGCCAGTGAAATGCATTGTGGTCACCATAGACTTTCCAAAGGGAATCCCAAAGGGAGTGAAGGGGCAAAAAAGAGAGGTGAGGATAGGGAGCTAGAATGATAGAGAGGGAAGGAAAGATTGGCAGAGATGAAGAGAAGAGAAAGAGAAAGAGAGATGTTAACTGTGAGAGGGAGGGAAAATAGAGTCCCAAACAGCATTGCAGAGTGAGCTGGCCTTCTACCTTGGCGGCTGTGGAATGTGAAGCCACCAATATTTTGACTTCTCCTTTGGAAACAGCTGCGTTTCCCTTTTTCAAAGATATTTTTTTCTTATTTATCAGATCCCTTAGGAGAGATCCATCTCCTGGCCCTGACACTGCCTTCCTCCTCTAAATCTAGTACCAGACTGGCCAATCCCAGACACACACGTACACACGCACACACACACACTCACATGCACACCTGCTGCCCAAAGCCAGACATTAACAGCAGATCACTATAGCATGCCCTCTTTACTACCTGTACTGGTGCATGTTGTACACTCACAAAAGTACACTCAATCACAAATCAGGACACAAACAACTACAGTGCATTTGGAAAGTATTCAGACCCCTTGACTTTTTTCACATTTTGTTATGTTGCAGCCTTATGCTAAAATAAATATACATAGAAATGTACAATACATTTAGAAATGTATTAAAAAGGAAAAACTGAAATATCACATTGGCTTTCTGAATGCACTGAAAATAATGAGTAGCTTACACACAGACACATGCTTGTGAAATCAGTCTTAAGATGCTTTCCAATGAGCCTGACAGGCCAGAATAAGGAGATTTTTGATGACCATCATCCCTTTATTGTCACAGCATAAATAAAGGCAGACCCCTGTATGCCATGGTCACTGCATTTCCCAATAAATATTGACTTATACATGAAATATGAACTTTTTGGGGTCCTTGTGTCATCCTGCATTTGGGGATTTCATTTTGTAACCAAGCAACAGTCTTCTACATTTTCTGCAAAGTCATAGACCCAGACAGACCCTTTTTTCTCAGCATCCAAATTTGTTTTCTTCCCCTGTATCATATGGCAATCAAAGGACCGCAAATCCTAAAAGTCTCTAAGCAATGTCTCTTTTATTATGCACTGTATTGTAAGATTAATAATTTTGGTTTAGGATTGTTCGTGTTAGTCCCATACATTACACAGCAAGTGTTTGGTCTCACTGGTTTTGTTTATGACCGCAGTGTTTGGTTGTGTTTATTTTCTTGTATGTGTCTAAATGAAACAGCCAGTAGTCTTTCTGCCAAATCAGCCCCCAAAGAGAACAAGATGTCGGAGAAGAACAAAATGGACTCACGCACCAAACCCTGCATGAGCGTTCAGTTTACTAATTTTTTAATTAATGCACGCCAACCATGCTGTGACCAAAATGGCAGGATGGAATCTTTTAATTAAAAAAGAAATAACTAATCATATCTCACAGTAAGTGAGTCAATTTTTACTGAACTTAGATGTGTGCAGTCATAGGTAGTGTTGTGTCCTCCAGTGAGGTCATCTGACTCTTCTGTGTACAGGACCAATTCTTGTGTGTAGACCACTGACTGCTGAAGTGAAGTGTATGTCACCATTAGCCTGACCAGAAGCTGTTGTGACAGCTGCTCTACTGTGCTGAAATTTTTATTAACATCCCATAAAGTGGGAAAAAAAGGAATCTCTGCTGGTGTTTATTTTCCAGCTCATTTCTGTCCTGATTTCATGGAATGTCCACATAAATGTGAAAAAGATGTTGCACCATCTTTTGTTGACAGCTCATTGGCTCGAATTGTGAAACAAACGTGTTTTTACAGGGGAGTTAGGTGAAATCACAACAGCCATTAATGTTCATTTAGACCTGTAAGGGTTCAAACAGACACAAATGCTGTATAAAGACTGATTATCAACATGGGTGTAAAGGTTGAATGTGTACATGCACATGTAAGGCCCCTCCCTTACACCCACATTTGTCTTGTTAGTCCCGTGAGGTCGATCATCCCTATCTCCAAACTTGGCTGTCATCAAATTTGCAAAATACAAGCTGCAATTGCAATATGAGATTCTGACATGTTTACCAATCAAAGCACAAAACAAATGCCATATTTTGGACCCAAGGATTATGGTGCAAGAGCCCTGCAGGATTAGCAAAATCTGCAGATTTGCAAGCAATAATCTTCTGTGCAATGTGATGCTACCACCATTTGTGATTTCTAAGCAGTGTTTGCAGAAATCATTTTCATGAACCGGAAACCTGAACCTTAACTCAAATGCTGAACGTTGGTGGATGTGACTATCAGATTATCTGTGTACTGTTTGGGTCTGGCGGCATGGTATACCAAAGCTGTAAAGGAGGAAGAGTGGCATGACTTTCCAGGCCTGGAGTAAATCAGTGTAACGTAACTTAGTGCACAATCTTTTGCATGTTGGCTGCCCAGTTGTAAAGTTGCAAAGTTATAATGACATGTTACCATACTGTTTGTTATATTACCTCATCTAACCTCATTGTATGTCACCTTACCTAACCTTATGTTACATTAATTTATATCACATTACGTTACCTAATCATGTTATATGTTACCTTACCTAACCTTTTGTTACATTACCTCAAATTATGTTACATTATGGTGTAGTACTTTACTGTAGTGGAAAACAACGACAGAAAAGGGGCATTGTAAGAACATTCACATACCTTTGTTGTTTAAATGGCTCCTGCATCTGAGTTAGTGGGTCCTCATCTTAATCCTTAGAGATCGTGCTTGAAAAGATGGAATAAAATCTCCTCTTGACACACAGGTATGACATATCCCGCTACCTAGAGGCCAACTGGAAACTCAAAAGCAAGCTGATGACTGCTACTGCTCAGCTGTCAGTCCATTGATGGAAAATACTGATACTATGCAGTCCAACAGCCATACCTTGGTTATCTATCTGTTAGCAAAGCTCCAGCAGGGGAGCAATTACAGCAAATTATCTGCCTATCGTCAGGGTTAGACACACACAGCAGCACACACACACACACACAAACCCACACACATTGTGCACTAGCTGAAAATCTCAAAATGACAAAAGATAGATGTGTATCCAGACCTCATTTTATCATCTCGTATGGAATGCAGCTTAGTGGTGATGGAGCTGGGGGCGGTGGGAACAAAAATCAAATGCTCTACCTCTTTGGACGTGTGTGAGTTTGTGTGTGCCTGTGTGTGTGTGTGTGTGTGTGTGTGTGTGTGTATGTGTGTGTCTGAGACAGGACGCTTGACATTATGTGTCATGGTTTTGGATGGGTATTTCAAAAAACCCAAATGGTTTTTCAAGCATTATATGGAGGATGATAGTTGTAGAAAAATGTGATTATATGGTTCAAATGGGGCCTTTGTTCCTGGGGATGCCTGTCCAGTGAGGTCATTATGTATTGTAACCTGTGGGAGGTAATGGAAGAAGAGCAGGCTGGATATCCTGGTCATTGATGAATATGTGTTTCTGTGTGTGTGTGTGTGCTAGAGGATAAAATGCAGCCTGAATTTTAGGCTCTCGGGAAGTCCTGTATTAGTATTATTATTACGTTCTATTTTATAACAACTATGATTTTTATTGTGTGGCCATTCCCATGATGTTACACTGGATTGATGTAAAAGTCTTGAATTTCTACACAACTTATCAATTATATGGTCGCATTTAGGTCATGGAGGAGATGTCTTTGCATTATTGTTTCAGTGTTATATCTGCCAGAGATTACATACTCAGATGATGTTGATGATGTTAGTATGTGGCTCTCTTTCTTAGTTACTGCTCCTGCTAACTACCAGGGTCTTCTTATTTTAATTCAAACAAACCTGCAAACCTGAATTTTCCCAGGAAAGACTCCCCTCACCTTCTGGTTTTGAACAGTGAAGTTGAAAGCTTTCACGAGGCATCTGTAGGTTCTGTCAACTTGAAATCTTTGCAAACATTTCTTGGCTATTCTTAGCTGTATGTCAGCAACACATGACAGTAATCAGTAAAGTGCTGAGATCACTTTTTTTGTTTTCTGCTGGACACACAGGGTGGAGCTGTCGGTTTCTGTTCTCTGTTTACTAATGGGACCTGACAGCAAATCAGCTGGTCTCACTGCTTCATATCCATTCTATGGACTGATGCTCGCGCCTTGGCCTTGAATTCTCACACCACCGACCTCTGGGAGTGTGTGTGCATCACAAAGTGTGTGTGGAAATGTGAGTGTATGCCCTTCTGTGCTCTGTCTAATGAGATCCCGTGATGCAAGTGTGTCATTTAATTCCTCGCTTTGACATTTACATCTGTATGTGTGCATAGGTCAGTGCCCGTATGTGTGTAACTAGTGTAACTGCATTCATTTGTGTAAGAGCTTTTAGGAAGTATCTAGAGGTATGTGTGCACTTGTGTGCCTACACATGCATCAGATGTAAACTCTCGCTCTTGCCAGTAGCCCTCGGCTGGTCCTGTGGCGCTCAGTGTGTCGGCTTTGATGCCGGGTCAAGGGAGAAGATCAGAGCACAGGATGAGTCTCCAAAGACGCACACACACACACACACCATTGCTCAATGCTAATGATGACTCCCAGCAGACTACAAGCCCCCTTGTCTGTACCTTGACCCCAGGAGCTACTCTGCCAGCTGCCTGACTACAAAGAGCCAAAACATTCAGCAGAAGGCGGAAACAGCTCCTGGTGGCAGCCAAGCATAGTGGCAACACCTCAGGCGACTCACACCACTGCAGTGTGGGTGTGTGAGCTGCCAGTATTTATCTGCTTTGCAAAAATCAACAGCTGTACCCGTGTGTTATCTTTCCACACATGCCAAAGGTTTAAGAGTTGAAACATAAAATCTGGCGTGAGCCTCTTAAGGAAGACTATTGTTTACAGCATAAAGATTTCCAGATGTTTTTCTTTCATAATCAAACAGTGTCAATTGGTGATGAGTTGTGATTGTATCAACGGCAAAAGTTTCCATAGACAGTCAATCTGTCAGGCCAAACCCTTAATTAGATGGGACTTTGGAGGAATTAACGATAAATGGAAGACATGGACATATCTGACCTATCCTCAGAAACCATTAAGTCTGAGAGAAAAACCAGACAGATTATGGACTGTAATTACATAAACACAGATGGATTCCTCTCATGCCTTGGACATCCAGAACATTTTTTTATTGGTTTAGCCATCCGCAAAGTCTTTAACAACGTTGACAGGTTCTTGGTGTGCAGAAATTAAATTGAGGGGTGTTTGCGAAAATGTCGGCCTTTTTATTCTCCTTCCCTTCCCTCGTGCACTTTCTCTTTACTGTTCTCCCTCTCATTGCTTCTCTGACTGTGGTGCATTATGGGTCAGAGGAAATAGTAAATTACAGATTTAATTAGAAAGCAGAGATTTTTATGAGGGTCTTTGGGATTTTGTCATGCTTCATGCATGAAACCCCCACAAACAGCGGTTACTGAGAAGATAGTGGAATGTTTGCTGTACAGCAGAGGAAGACTCAGACTGTTATTTTTTCAGCTACACTGGCTTCTCGTTTCCATAGTAGTTCAATAAGGTCAATGGTTCCTTTCTTTAACAGGGCTGCAATCATCTGATTTCTTCCAGGAGACACTGAGGGGGAAAAAATGAAATGTCTGCTACAATGGCAGTAAACCAGAGCATAAGCATTTAACCTGTCTCACAAACCAAATGTCAACATCCACTCTTTCCTGTTCGGATGAAGAGGAAGAGGCAGTGTAAACCCTGGGTTGTGTGCATTATGAGATAGAGCTTGGAGGGGAAAAAAGATGAGAGTGTGGCTTACAGGTTTACATCCAAAGATAATGTTCAGAGCCAATGCATGAAGGACTTCTGGGTGTGGAAATCGTGGTGGTGGGCGAGCATGTTAGCATGTCTAACTTTCATGCAGGAGATGGGCGTTCACAAACTTGCAATTAACATTAGAGCTTTTATCATGCAGCTGCGCCAGTAACAGCTGTGGCCGGAGATATTATGTTTTTGGGTTGTCCTTCTATCCAGCCGTCTGTCCTGTTCTCATGAAGGCGATATCTTATGAATACCGTGAGGGAATTTCTTCAAATTGGGCACAAGCATTCACTTGGATTCAAGGATGAACTGATTGGATTTTGGCAGTCAAAGGTCAAAGTCACTGTGACCTCACAAAACATGTTTTTGGCCAAAACAAAAGTTAATGTGCTACTTATGACGTAATTTCACACAAATGTCTTTATAGAATAAAATGATGAAGTGAAGACATTTTATATCCCAAAGGTAAAAGGTCAACCTCACTGTGACATCATAATGTTCTGCAAAAGCAATTTCCTGGCCATTATTCAACGCCATAACTCGGGGACAGAAGGGGAGATTGTTACCATTATTTCCTGCAACTTGATTGGTTGGTGGAGGTGTACAACCATGAGGTGGTTACAGCTAAGCATAACCATGGTCTTTCACTGACTTCAACAATACTGTCGTTGGCATGCGCAGAATTTAAAAAATGTCAGAATCTAACGTAAACCTGGGTTTTACAGAATCATCCAATATTGATGGTGTTTTCTGATTATAGGGTTAAAATAATTTGTGAGGAGGACCTTGCAAGACTTTCTCAACTCCTTGGACCACATATTGCACGTAGTCTTCCATTGCTCAGGTTGAGTTGTTCCCAAGGTCTCAGTAAATGTGCTTCTGCCAAATTAAGGTGCCCTGTGCTCTGGAAATTATCCCTGGCAAACCAATAGCCTGCTATTTTGATGCACCTGGTCCACAGCAGATCTCCATAGGTCACAGATCACATCAGCGTAGTTTTTGGCGAGGATGACAAGGTGCAAATCAAGCTCTCCTATTAGAAGGATTAGGCATGAAGCATCTTTAGTTAGCTTTATGCTGATGTTTTAAACACAGTATTTTTGATCAGTTAAAAAAAAAAAAAGTGGTCTGATTTCTTGATCTGATTTCCCATCCACTTAATATGAACTCAGTGCACTTTTTAGAAATTAAAAAAGTCTATTATCTATTTTAAGTGACACTATTTAATTTTTTTTTTTGAGAAAAAAATAACACCTGATTCCTCATAGGAATGGAGACACACCCTTACTTAGTTCAACACATTCACAAGACCTTACACTGTGTATACACAGGAGACGTACAGTGAGGCTTTCAAGAATATTAGTGAATGTAGGTCACCAGTGTTTTGGCAGTGCTCAGAGCCCAACACAATCACTGTAGTTATGTGCAGAAAATGGAAGAAAATAGACTTAAAGCGCAAACATATGCATTGGATCTTTACATGCGTATAGTGTGAGTAAAATGAGAGCCGTAATGCACCCTGTGTAGACAGCTGGATTAATTGAAGTAGGAGTGCATCTGCCCTCAGACATGTGTGAGATAGATGACCAAAAAACATGGCTGAAACTCTTCCTGCGTAGACATGCTACTTCTGGTATAACTAGTCGCATATAGCTGCTAATGTTAGTTTATGTTAGCAAATTTGACACACACACAGATATTGTATTGCTGTGTCAGATTTCATTCTTAAATTCTGTGGACCAGACACAGCACCAGGATTTCAATTTTGGATGGGCCAAAGTAATTTGGGTGGGCCATTTAATTACAAAAGTCAATAATGTTTTCTTTCCTTTGATGATTTCCAACTGGTAGTCTCATTAAAGCAGAAATTAGTGATATAATGCTCTGGAAGGCGACTAGAGTGTCTGGTTGTTTGTGACATTTTAGAAATCTTTTTCCAAAACATTTTCAAATACAAGAGGCACACGTGGGTACATTGCTCAAACTGCGTAGAAGTGAAATATATAGTATCCTATCTATCATGTTTATTCAGATCACTGACATTTTGATTATATTTAAGGAAATATCATCTTGTTTGGATGATCTGGGTGGATTATTATCGGTCTATGCTTTCAAGGCATACAGAGACATTCAAGTTTTCAGCTTTACCTCTCGTCTTGCCTACATTCGTTTTCTAGGTTCTTGTAGTTTCAACAGAAAATGCATTTGCAGGTAGACAGGGACTGCATCTGCATTCTTAACTGCTGATGCTGATGGATCCTACACCAATGGGAACTGACATGTTACTACAACCAACATAGAACTTTCCCTGGGTGTACTGCTATAACAGACCTAGGCCTGTTATGATTGGTCAAGACTTGATGACGTGATAGTAGCCTAATAAACGTCGCCTGACTTTTTCTGGCATCAAGAAGTCATATTTTCTCTCTTTGGGACCATTCCCTGTAAACCATAGAGCGGGTTGTGCGTGAACATCCTAGTAGATGAGCTTTTTCTTGAATACTCAGAGTTGCTGCCATGTGATTGGCTGATTAGATATTTGTATTAACGAGCAGTTTAACAGGTGTACCTAATAAAGTGGCTGGTGAGCGTTTGTTGGCTAACAACCTCTGTACCATGATGTGTGTGCATGATGTGGCTGTAACAGACCTAGGCCTGTTATGATTGGTCAAAACTTCACACATGATAATAAATGTTGCCTTCGACTTTTTTAGAAAGGGATTTTTTAAAAACATTTTTATTGTATATTTAAATATTAGTTTTAATAATCAAAAATAAAAGTATAGCAAATATATGTTCTCCCAGTCATTTAGGATGGGGCAGTTGTACAAGTGGGTGGGCCCAGGCCCGTTAGGCCCTTCCACAATGCCATGCCTGTGGGGACCAAAACTGTGTCCTATTCTGGTGGATGGAAAGTTTGGAGGCTAAAAGCCCTCAGTAACCCCCACTTTAAAACAGGCAGATATTATCTGATGACATAATTACTTTGGAGAAAACCTATGTGTAATGTTACCTTTAGTTAATTTTACCAACTGAGTGTTGATGAAGGGCGAAAAAGTATTTTGGCCTGGGGAGGTGGTTGTTGTTTGTTTTGCTCTGTGGTTGTGGGACGTGTGCAAGAAAGCAGGAGGGATTTGATGCAGACGGCCATTCGCCAGCTGTCTCTTGGTTGGGCAGCATCAGTAGTGTGAGCTAAAGCACTGACCACTAACCACAGACCACATACAAGTCAGCCTGTCAACCACCACCAGGCCTCTCCTGCACAGTCCTGCTTTTTCTGCTTCACATCCAAGATTTGAATTTGTCTGTCTTCCTTCCTTCTACTTATAGCTTTCATCCCACTCTCCGCTCTTTTCTTATTCTTACTTTTCCATCATGCCTCCAGATTTTGCTGTTGCATCGTCACAAACTGTCTACTGACTGCTGTTTATCATTTATACTCCAGAGATTGTGGTTATCACTCACTGTCAGATTCACTTTTGTCTCTTCCTCTATCTTGTCTGCCTGTTTGTGCACTCATCCAGCCCACCTCTTTCTATACAGATAGCCTTATGTCTCAAAGTTTGACTCACTTGTCTTTCTTTCAGCACATACACATATACTGTAAATGTAGATGCAGCATTAGCTGCTGGCTACCATTTTGGACCTGCCAAGATTGACCTGTAAACAAATAAATGGGGGCTAGGGTAGGTTTTAGGTGTGTGGGATCTAAACCAGGCCCCCTAAGCAGTAACTCTGTACTTTCCATTTCACATGCAGTACGAAAAATAATATACATCGAAACTATTACTGTTAACATCCAAGATATTAAGATAAAGTATTTTGGTATGAAAACATGCATTTTTCAAGTATCCTTTGCCTCTTTAAGGGGCATACTTCTCAGTTTATGACAAGCCAACCAGTCATGCTTAAGTGTTAGCCATTTTTAGACTTTTCTTCCAAATACTGACATGTATGACATGTACATTTTAATATATTCAGTTCTGAATTTCAACTCATATTCACAAGACAACGTTATAACTCATGACACATACTAATAACCACCCAGCAAGTGCAGACTGTGAATATAAGAACCATATGAACACATGTGAAAGCAAATAATTCTTTGTGTCAGGTGGGTGGTGTGTGTCTGTGCTTGTGTGTGGGTTGCTGTAATACCTACAGCAGCAGGGACAGAGCGGCCGAGCCACATGTTGCGGAGGTGGAGAAACGGGAGAATAACTCCTATGAAAGCAAAAATCTCATTCTCTTTCTGTCACAAAGTGTTTCCTTCTCTCCTCCTCTTGTTACATCCCAGACATGTCTTTCCATTTCTCCCTCCATTTTTTGCGCCTTTGGTCTCTCTATCTTCCTCTCTCTGACAACTGACTTTATCTTTCTTCGTCTGGTCTTGGCGTCTTATCCGCTTCTTCCCCTGTTATCTTCTTCTCCAGTGTCATTTTAACTGGCATAAACTTTCTTTATATTGACATACAAATTTTGCCGTGTTCCCGTTCCATTCAGTTCATCCAATTATATAAATCAATCAACCCCCCCCCCCCCAAAAAAAAATCCACAAAAAACATTCCTCAATCCATTTCCTTTGCTTTGTCTTCTTTCTCTCTCAAAACTTTCATTCATATGTTCTCAGTCTTTCTCTGTACAACATTCAACAGTCATAATTTCCTCTCCCACTTTCTCTTTCCACCTTGTTTCTCTGTTTCTCGTAGTAGATTAAATCACCCACAGTGTTTAGGTGAATCATCAGAAAATTTCCCCACTTTTGTCAGGTTTTCTGGTTAACCTTGGTGTGTTTATGTGTGTGTGTTTAAGGGTCTGAGAATGAAAGAAAAAATAGTGGACTGTTTAAATGAAAATTGACTTTGTTATTTTTCATTCCTTTGTGTATTTTCTCATGAAATGGTGACCCAACGATGAGAGTGTGGTAATAAAACAAAACCATAAATTACACCTACAGATTAGTATTCACACATGTATGATACTTTGGCACTCTTTCCCACATTTTCCATTGAACACTGTTGTACCACATTACCAATATAATCACTTTCTCCCCATCTTTAGGATCACTTTGAATGAATTCCTCCTTGAATCATCCAAATATAAATCCCCTTTCCCTTCTGTGCGCTCCTATCTCAGAGCTCACATCATGGTCGATTAGCACAGAGGTTATGCCCCTTGTATGTAGACTTCCCTTTGATTTTAGATGCAAAACCTCAGTGGCTTTCAATCGAATTTCAAGCTGAGAAGGTCGGGAAACAGCTGGAATGCCTCTTAGCCGCTAATAGTGCGGTTCCCAGGCCGCTTTGCATCGGGCTGCGGTGATAAAGTGTTAGATATAAGAGATGTGAGACTGTGGCTATCTGTATATTTCATAGTTTTAATTGCTTGTCTTCATCTGGACATTGTTCAAAACAACTCCCTTCTCTGAGATTAGAAAAAAAAGAAGATTTATTTCACTTGAACAGGCTGGTGAGTTGTTCAGTGAGCCGCCTTGAGTGCCTTGAGATTTTGTTAGGATGTGACGGGAATAAATTTCAAAAGAGATGTGTCCTGTGAATTTCATTAAAACCCTGATAAAATGAGTGCATACATTTTTCATCTCAGTGAAAACTTTTCTCCCCTTTTCCATTTCTCTTGTATGATTATATTAGGTTTTGTAACATTTTTGAGGAAGTGCAAAGTATAAAAAGTTGCGAGTTGAATTCTAGGACCAGACTGTCAACACCCTTGTTGCTTCAGTGGAGCTAGTTACTGGAAGCCAGTGGCCATACTGGACAACTCCTAGATTGTGTGTTTTGTGTTGTGTGTGATGTGTATGTTTATCACAGGCACAGTTGGGGCTACTCATTTTTTTTAATGGCTGCAAGGAAGTTAGAGGAATGCACATGTTGCATTTATATAATAAGGCTCCCAAGTCAGAATTTCAGCTTTTTAGTACAGGTGTACTCAATAGACAATACAGCAAACATGGCAAACATTATTTGATGTGGGGCTCTTCCTACAATAAGTTAAAAGTTTATCAGAGTTTTTGTGCCGAAAAGCCAGTAGACTCCTAAATAGGAAACATGAAATTTGAAGCTGTTGGTCTTAAAGCGCGGGGGTGTTGGAGGGAGGGTTGTAAAGTCATTTAGAGTACCATGACCTCTGCTGAAGGCCTCCGCACACACATTCACAGAAGATTAGCTGATCTATCCACCCCTCAATGCAAGACCAGACCCAGTATCACACACAGTTACTGCAACATCTGTGCGTTTGTGCATGTGGCAGCTTGTGGAGTAAGATGATGAAATGGCCGCTGTCACATCTGATAGAAATCACGCTGACGCCGATGTGAAGAACGACTCGTTGTCTTGGTGGTTTCCCTTGCTTCAGTGGAAAGTGTTTGAGAACTGAGATCCTTCAGTTATCGTAATTTGTTTTGACCAAGACACAGCGCACACATTTTGATTCTTCTTCATATGCAATGAAGCCAGAATGCCGTGTCTTCCCTCCCCAGCCCTCTCAGCTCAGTGTGTTGGGTTCAGCATTTACTTGTAAACTTGTAAATGTCTGGGGATAAGGAGAGCTTTGACCTTCCTAGGTGTGGGTACAAGGTGGGGCTGGCATTTTTGGGAGATGGCTATGACTCAGGGAGTAAAATGTGTCATTGGGCCATTTTGGGTTGGTCCTTACATCATAAAATTAAACCAGAAGGTTTTCACAAGCCTGGCACAGGTATAAAACAAAATTTCTGTTACCTCAGGTTTGGGCTGTAAAAGTATCCAAATGAATCTTCAAAATAAAATGAAATATCTGTCAAAATAAAGCAAACATATACATGTAGACCAGCCGTTTACATTTTTGATTTCCTCAGATGTATTAAATATGTCTGAAACTGCTGGACATAAGCAAATTATGAAGCTGTGAGTTGAGTTAATGTAGGAAGAAAGAAGACTCCACAATGTTTCCAGTTTCCATCTATCAAGTCATTAAAAATTTTCATCTAGAGAGAAGGCAACATTGATAAAGAGACTGAATGTGTGTATGTTTTCTCTCCTACTAATTTTCCTTCCTAATAGTCATCTGAGGTTGCACTTTTAAAGCAGTAGTAAGACATTTTCGGAAACTGCAAACTACTGCTTCTGTTAAACTGACCAGATTAGCTAGTCTGGCTGGAGCAGCTGCAGCGGCAGTAGCAGAAGATAAATGTAGGTAAATGCATAATGTTGGACATTTATGTTCGGTCACACCGCAGTATACATCCAGCTGTTTCCCAGTTGGCCTGCACTTAGTAGAGTCTGGTGGTAAAACCACAGCCTGCTGAACCTCACTGCACTGAGTGGAAACAAGAGTGGAGATGATAGATTGTGCATACAGTGTGTCTGGTAGTGTGTAGCGTACAAGAAAGTATTTAAATCAGTGAATGTGATGGAATAAGAATAGAGTGTATTGATGTGTGTTTTCAGTACTTGAGCATTTATGTTACCAGTTTTTCGCGTGTTTCCGTGCAGAATATAGCACATATTTGCGGCTTAGCGTTTACTGTTTATGTCTGCGTGGCTATTTCTGTACATGACCTTCTAATTGCATTCAACATGCCCCTCTTTATTCACTTCCCTTTTCTCGCTCTGTGTGTCTGCTGACAAACTGACTCTGCAGGCCCTTTGCTGTGGGAGAAAAACCTCTAGCTGAGACAGGAACCAATTCCCCGGAGAGCACATTATCATTATGATGCATATTGCACTTAAAAGCATAGAAGGGAGCATTTTGTTGGTTTTTGTCATTTCACGCTGTCAGAAGTGGTTGCAGAATGTCTCTAAGTTTGCTACCACTGAAAAAATCATGGGCTTTTGCTTTGGACTGATGATAACAGGGGTTTATTTAGGGAAACTGGGAGCCACGAAAACCTATTAGACCTTAAGTATAAAAGATGGGATCGTTTTAAGCCTTCTATGGTTGACCTCAGTGTAGTGTGTGAGAAAGATATACACTCATCAATTACTACTTTATATTTACACTGAAACCCAGGCAGTTTCATCCTATTTGTAGAAAATACATCATGAATATGAGACAAGCCATTGAAAAGACATTATAAAGACGTAATGTAGAAGACGAATTGCTCTGTTTAAGTACAAATCCAGTCTAACCGTGATTTCCTCTGATGAACAGAAGTAGAAAACTTGCACAACAGCATTTTACTTCATGCAGAGAGAGTAAATGGCTAGTTTTCCACTTGTCCCTGTGTTATCTTTCCCTGTCTCTTTTCTCCATGTGGATAATGTTGTGACGCTACGTGTTTGTGTGTGTTTCCATCCCGCAGCGGAGTACGACAGCGAGCTCTCCCCACAGCGGCGTCACCACAAGGAGTTTAAGTTCAACCTCTCACAGATCCCTGACGGCGAGGCCGTCACTGCAGCGGAGTTTCGCCTCTACAAGGAGTGTGTGAGCCACACCTTCCGCAATGAGACCTTCCTACTCAAAGTGTACCAGGTGGTCAAGGAGCACCCTGACAGGTAACCCACACGCATTAGTGATGAGCTTTTAACGGGGAAGATAACAGGTTTCAATCACCACAACAACTAAGAAATGCAGAGTAGGACTCTCATCCCTCAATAACCTCTGCTAAACCCTGATTTCCCCTTAAATGTTTTTCCTCAAAGACCCCTCAAAGAAAATCAAGTTTATAACCTTTTTAACATGTCCATACAGTGTTTTTTTTATATGATGCAAAACAAATCAAGAGCGAAATAAGCAGTCAGTGGTATGGCTGAGTATATCAATCTATTTTAACACAGAAATCATTTTATTGTTTTTGTCAATTTTGACATAAATCAAACACTCACAGTGTAGGTTGGAAAAAGTATGTGAACGCTAAGGCTAATGACATCGACAGGCTAATTGGAGTCAGCAGTCAGCAAAGCTGGAATCTGGTCAATGAAATAAGATTGGAGGTGTAGGTTAGAGCTACGATAACTTTTAAAAACATTCAAACTATTCACAAGAAGTATCAACACAGAATATTCAAGGAGGTTAACAATAAGCCCAGAGTCACAGCTAAAGGCTTAAAGGAGTAATTGCCGCTGGTTTTAATCTGGTCATGAATCTACCATATGCAAATCGTGGTGCATGGTGTCCATGGGAGGACACCACAGAGGAAGCCACTGCTCTCTGAAAAAAGCATTAATATGCAACTGAGGTTTGCTAAAGAGCACCTAGACACTCCACAGTGCCACTGGGAACATGTTTTGGAATAGTTTTTGTTTTTTTTGTTTTTTTTGTGGATTAATGAAACTAAGGTTGAATTGTTTGGGAAAATATGCAATGCTAAATATGGTGTAAAAAGGGCACTGTATACCAACATGAAAACATCATCCCAAAGGTGATGTGTGGTGGAGGAAGCATCTTGATTTGCAGCTGGTCTTCTGCCTCTGGACCTGGACAGCTTGCCAACATCGTGGGGAAAATGAATTTGCAATTTACAAAGGCGTCTTACAGGATAATGTCAGGGTGGCTGCCCACCAGCAGAAGCTCAGTAGAAGTCGGGTGATGCAGCAGGACAAAGTACATGACTTCAAACAAGTAAAATCCACCTTTTGGAGTGGCCCAGTCAGAGTGCAGAATATAACTCTATAGCTATAGCAGATGCTGTAGAATGAGCTTAGAGAGCTGTTCACACTGGACATCCTATAGGATATGTCTGAGCTAAGGCAGCTCTGTATGAGGAATGGTCCAAAATTCTTCCTGAACATTGTGCAGGTCTGATCAACAGCTACTAAAAGTGCTTGTTTGAGGTATGACCAGTTATTAAATCCAAGGGTTCACTTTCTTTTTCTTCCAGAACTGTGAATGTTTCATTTTCATTTTTAATACAGAAAACCATGTAACGCCAAGGGTTCACATGCTTTTTCTGTATGTACTGTATATAGTTAGTTAATAAAACCCAGAATTTTAAAGATTACAGAATTATATGTACATACATATACTTTCAAATAACATATATTGTGCAGGTTTATCCTGCAAAAGGTCTTTTTTCCTCATCTCTTAGTCTTTCTCCATGTAACTGGCCAACTTAACTGTTTCATATGTGGTAAGCCAAATGAGTCTTTGTACCAGATCATAGTTAACAAAAACAGTTTCTGATGTTATCTTATTAAACAAAATACTGGTTAGTTCTCAGGAAAAAAAAAAAAAAAAAAAACACACACACACACATACACAAAATAACCCCAAAATTATACTGTATTCAAATCTCAATGGGACACATAAAGATCTGGTTAGATAAATTATATACAACATAATTCTCAGCACCATATTTCATCATCCTAAAACTATGCAATTTTGGTTTTCTTGTACATCATTTTATACACATTTCCCTGTACATCAGTGTGACAAATTTGGTATCACTGGAAACTCTGGGATCTTGAGTGAAATGTTTTGTGGGTTTTAACAGTACTTGTCCATACAGCACGCGTTTGCATTAATCCACCCCTGAGTGGGTCCAGTAGGTTTACTGAGGGTTTACACTGTGGTTGCACGAGGAGTCTACAAATCAACAAGAAACAGGCAGTCAGTGAAAACAGTAAGTGTGCTCAGTTCACTTCTTCTGGACACAAAAAAGTCAGGATTATGACTTTTTTTTTTTTTTAAACTGCCTCTCTCTGCAGATCTTACAGAAATCACATCTTACAGAAATAGCACAGCTTCAAAATCCTCCCGTCCCGCAAGTGAGCACAGCTAATACATGCCAAACATTTACATTACGTCTGCAGGGGTAAATAAACATCCAGTAAGATTTCTGAATGATATTTGTTTTTTTTATCAAGCCTGCCCAGTGAGAAGCAACACTAACATGAAGAGAATTTCTGATAAATATTTTTAGCAGCTTATATAGCCCAGTATGTTTTATCAGTGGATATACACCGAAACAACTTTCTCTTTGAAAGCTGTTGATGGGGTGTCTAACACCAGATGTTGCCAGACTGTAGTCCGATTCTAAAGCTGATCCACTCTGAGGTCCTTGGAGAACCTCAGCTATAGATACTGGCAAACTATATTCTTCTGTCTGTCAAAAGGTATCAAAAGCTACTTATTTGCTACATTCCTCTATCCCTGCAATGGCTGCTTTGTATCCCCCCAGCCTGGAGGTAAGCCCTTTTTATTTTTGGAGATATTTGGAGATTAAAGGGCCCATACATCTCCAATTTCTGTATTATTGTAGGACAGGTTTTTGACCCTGCAGAAAATTACAGCCTGGATGGTCCACCGGGGAAAAATCTTTTTTTTTTTTTTTTTAGGATTAATGGTTTGTACAAGACAATAATTTAAAGTCTTTGTTGTTGTTTTCCTCATTTTCCGCCTTTTGCACTACTATATCTTTTGTAATTGCCCTGTCAGCGGGGAGCCTATTAACTTTCTCATGCCCCTCCTTCCTGTAAAAACCTGACTCCAGTTTTGACTCTAAGCCGTAATGATAGAGCACTTAATTAGCCTGACACCCTTTGTACTTTTCATTTGATTGGGGTGGTTTCACGAACAGCAGACAAGGAATGTGAGAAATTACAATGCCAAAAATCTGGCAGGCCTGACAGCATATTGAGAAAGGGCAGTTTGCTGCAAATGCTGCTTTTAAGGTCCAGAACCCAGGCAGTAACATTTTGCCAGTAATTATGCAGTGCCAAACAAGATGATTTAACAGTTTCTTTCCCCTTTTACATGTATTTGTAATAACTTGTAAAACAAATTGTAATATAGCCTATATTCTAATTCTGAAACCCTTACTTCCAGATGTCTGACTTACATATTGCTTTAACAATCGAACAAATATGCCTTTTCAGCACTTTAAAAGATGAAAGCACACGCGATAACCAGGCCCGCTGTGAGCTACACTCTCCCACCTCGCGTTTTTAACAGCAGTCACCGACAAGACTTATAAAGGAGATTTATTGTGGCAAAAAACACAACTTTGACCCTCAACCTTATTATTCCAGTTCATTTAAGCAGTCAGTCAATAAGAACTTTTACAGTAGGTTCTCAGTAGCCTTCGCCCCGCAGGCGGCTCTCTAATGGACCCCTGCCGTCCTTCATCAGCAGAGGTGTGTGTGTGTGTCTGAGAGAGAGAGAGAGAAGGAGGAAAAACAGTGTGTAGAGGCTCATACGGAAGCCATCAGAAACACTCTCATTAATGACCAATAAAGAGAGGCTGCTGATGCATGACTGCAGGGGCATTTTCCGAACACCTGGATGATTGCGAGGCTTTGATGTCTGCTCTGGAGGAGGGTCTGACAGACCCGACACTCTGTTATTACTACTGTAATGGGACAGTGGATGGAAGAGCCCTCTTATCACTCACACTCTGTCTTTTCCTTACGTGTCCTCGGCCCTTTTTCATGAAATTCTCCATAGTCATGTTACACGGGTGTTTTTCTTCCCGTTTGACACGTTCTGCAGTTAAAAGTTACTTAAAAATCCTCCTAGCAAAAGCCAACATGCTTACTGACTAGCTTGGCTGTTTTGAACTCACCATAGCCAACCAGAAAAACTTAGGTTAGACTGCATCTTTTGTCACAGTGCACAGGTCTCTTCCTTCCCATTTCAAATGCTTCACCTTTATGAATTTCATTCACACAAAATATTGTAAGTTATATTAACAGCTCTCTCTCTCTCTGTCTAATTGACTGCCTTCTTATATCTCTCTGGGTTGTCAGTAGGCATGGGACAGTATGAGGATCTGATGGTATGATAAGCTTAAGCAAAAATATCACAGTGTCACGGTTTAGTTGAAATAATAAAATAATATAAAACAAATAAATAAATAAATGCAGTCCCTTAAGTGAGCCTAAACCTGCAGCTGAAGGAGCTCAGAACATAAATAGTTGAATTTTATGTTATATGACAAAAATATATGACTAAAAATTAATCTATTATTTTTAATCCAAGCTGTTTTTCTTTTGTATTATCTCTATTCTTCTTCCAGAGAGGCAGACCTGTTCCTGCTGGAGTCTCGCAGCCTGTGGGCGGCTCAGGAAGGCTGGCTAGAGTTTGACATCACTGCCACCAGCAACCTGTGGGTGATGAGCCCGGCACACAACCTGGGCCTACAGATCAGCATGGAGACCAGCAGTGGTAAGGGATATGATGATTTTTTAAATTTATTTATTTCCAAAGCATACAGTGAACACAGTTTCATCAGCATAAATCTTGCCTTGCGTAGTTTAAAGGTGTTGTGCCCTCTCAAACAGGACGGAGCATCACTTCCAAGGAGGGGGGGCTTGTAGGACGTGACGGCGCGCTGGAGAAGCAGCCTTTTATGGTGGCGTTTTTCAAAGTCAGTGAAGTGTACATCCGCACCGCCCGCTCCACTGGTGGCAAACGTCGCCAGCAGAATCGCAACCGATCCACACAGCCGCAGGAGGGATCCAGAGGGTTGGGTCTAGCAGGTCAGTCTTACGTCAACTAGACTAACACTGAACTTTAACCAACCTCGTCTTGCAGATCAGTGGATAGATAGCATTTGTTTGAAGTCTGATTGAAATAGCCGTCTTTGAGACGCTTGATGAATTGGATCTGACTTCAGCTGAGTGTCTCTAATCAGCCCCTGTCTGACAAAATCCTAGCCCAGGGATGATGTCCAAAATCTGTTTTTACTCTGTATGGATTAAATGTATCCCAAAACCTGCATCTTGAGAAGGGAATATAGATTTTTCGTAGCAATATATAAGATACAGTACTAATTTTTATTGATCAGTTAAACTCATGCAAAGTGCAGTAAACAGAAAAACCTAAATCAGATCAGTATTTCCTATGACCCCCCTCCCCTCCTTGCAACAGCTCCGGGTTCTCCTCAGTACACCTGTACTCAGGTAGCTAGTTCCAGCATGTTGGAGAAGTTGCCTCAGTTCCTCTGTTGGATTCAGGCTGTCTCAGTGTCTTCTGTTTCTTCATGAAATCCCAGACTGAATCTGTGATGTTGAGATCAGGGCTCTTTGGGGGTCAGACCATCGTTCTTTATGATGCTGGCTGTGTGTTTGGACTCGGTTGTCCTGCTGCAGAATTAATCTGGGACTGATCAGACACCTCCCTGATGCTACTGATGAACGATAAGAGTACAAACACCTAAAGCGCCTAAACCTTTTGCACAGTACTGTATGTTAATTAATGAAGGGAACTGAGAGTTGGTTTAAGGTTTGGCTTTGAATTTAAGCTAAAAAAGATTTTAAAGTAAAGCTTGAGAATATGATGAGAGGTAGTCTTGGAGTGAGAGTGTAACAGAGAAAGGAGCTTAACAATTGGGGTCAGACAAAATGAGAAATGGTATGTGCATGATAGAAAGAAAAGTGGTAGACAATGTTAAAGAAAATGGCATAGACACAAAATAGTGATCTACATAGTGAGATGTAGACCTCACCATCTGAACCTCCTCATCAGTCCTCCCCACTCCTCTTCCTATTCAGCAGATGAGGTAATGAGCAGGTATAAGCCTGATGTTATGAGCTCTGCAAGCTTTTCAAATTAAATCAAACCCTAATCCGCTCACCTTTCACCTGCTGTGTAATTCTGGCCAGACTTTATAGGTCTTAAAGCTAAGATGCTCATGTGAGGCTTCATTGTGCGACTACTGCAGTACTTAAGGCTTGGGCTCAGTGAGCCTGCTGTTAATGTCACTCTAATCCCTGGCTAATTTGACAGATGAAGTGTCATGTTAATATTAAGCCTTCACGGCTCGAAGCTTTAACTCTCCTATGTATCAGAGTAGAGCCTTGTATGGAGCAGTAAATAAAATGTCCCCAGCGGTCAACTACCTATTGGTGATATATCTGAGAATTCATATATTCAAAGTTTTCTTACATCCAATGCCAACATTTTAAAAATTCTTGCTTTCTATAATATAAATGCAGGGGAACTACAATGTGATTGAGATCAGGGAAACATTGTGCTTGTGGCAAATCAAATGTGGATAAGGTAAGCAGATAAAACACAAGGTTTAGGTTTAATGAAAGCTCATGGTTGTAGCTAATAAAAAGGCGAGCTTTCCACTTCACTACAAAAATTGCACACTACTTCCTGCACCGTTGCAAAACATTAGCACTGGACATAAACTTTGAGGTGCAGAATGGTCCAACATAAACGTAATTCCTTCAGCTACTGGACTTTATATAAGTTAAATCAGCTTAATCAAAACACTTGTATAGTCCGCCATGGACTTATGTCAGAAATGTCAGCCTAAAATCTTGATTTATTTGATTCCGCAAATAGAAAGATAGGTAAAACTGAGTTCAGGAAAGATTATATCATTCTATAGTCTACATAGCACATAGTATTGCTGTTTTTAAACATTCTGTAAAGCTGTGTATCTGCTAACCCTCAGGTAGCCAAAGCTGTTTGGCCTGACAGCAGCCTAAGTGCGGCACACCTGTTTTCTGGACTTATGTTAGACTTGTGATAAATGAAGTGCTAGAATCATTCCAAGTATACTTGTGCTGATTCCAGGGGCTGAGACTCTCTCAATGCTAGCCACAGTACTGCTAACTGAAGCTGCTGCTCAGACCAAAGAGGCTCAAGTCTGCAACCCCAAAACCTAGCCAAATCTGGGTCATAGCTGGCTTGCATTTGGTCCTCCGGTACCTGAAGACATCTTAGTACATTGACACACAGCCACAACTGGCGACCTGTGAAACGATTTACCTCTGCTTTGCTTCTTTCTGCTACTGTGCTTAATAGCTCTACCATGTGTATGGCATACAGACGTATTTGTAGGACAAGTTGGATTTGTTTTTACTGCTGCTCTCTAAAAATCCTTTGCTGAGATTTGTTGGCTCTATTTTCTGTTTGTTAAGAGCATCTTCAGTGCCTTTCTCAGTAGGTAACTCTGTGCTGCTGTTGACACAAGAGGATGTCATTTGAATTCCTTTTCCTTTTTTTGTGTTAGATAAAAGCTTTGGCTGAGAACAAGAGAGCAAAGAGTTATCATTTGAAGTCAAGATGTTCAGAAGATGTGGCGATACTGGGGTACACTTGTGAATCAGACAGCTAATGTGAACACCATTTGCTTATAATGTGGGTTAGCGTTTCGGTAACCGATGTCACTTCAGCTCTCTTCCAGTAGGAAAAATGACGAGGGAATAATTATGTAATTATTATTTAATTATGTAATTAATTAGTTTAATGCTATCATATAGAACAGTCTGCTATTCAGCTACTTTTACACGCAGATTCACAAGGTAGGTCAACTGTAGTCTGCTTTCGTGTCCCAGTCTGTATCAGGAAGATGAGAAAACTTTCTGCCAAGTGAATCTGCTCAAAAAATCTGCTCTAACAAGGACAATCTGTTAAATATGCGTCCTGGAGGACTGGACTTTACATAACCCAAAACATCAAGACCTCTCCACCTCGCCACTCGGGACGATGGGGAGTGTAAATATTTAGATCCTACACAGGAAGCAGGGAGGCCCCCCTCGCGACAGCCGAATGTCCGCGGCCAGCAGCGGACTGCTGGGATTGGATGGGATGGGAGGATCCGTGAGGAATTCAGGAGGGCATATGGTATCAATACGGCATCACTCACTCCAGAGACAGGGAGGAGGACAGGACGGTTGGGGAGAACATCCATCTTGTAGAGCGCTCAAGGGGAGAAACAAAATGTGGACAGTGTCCCCGTAGTTTGGCATGGAACTACAGTACATCAGTTCAGGCCACCACAGCTCCAGCAGGTGCCCGCCAGCGCTTTGTGGTTAACCACTGCACTGATTTTACTGCATTTATTTTTTACAAAGCGCAAAACTGCTTTGACAATTCGCAGACTGGGCAATTTCTGTCTAACATCTTATTTCCTTGTTTAGTAGGAAAGTTGGTCTTTTTCATTTGCATTTTCTCTTCAAGTTGGAGTTATGATGAGGATGCGTGGATATTTTTGTTAACAAGATGCTTCTGGGTGTGCCTGATGAGCACACAGTAGAACAGTAGCTGCTGTGTACCTCGCCAAAAGAACAATACAACACCTTCAAAGGTAATTTAGGGTTTTGTGGGCAAAGAGGGCCAGGGAGGTAATGGGAGTCGGGTTGGTCTTTGGCTGTGGGGGAAGTTAACAACCATCCAGGAAAGGAATATCACGTCCCAAGGCAGCACAGGCGGCCTGTAATTAGGCCTAGCCAGTCATGAGCTGCACAGCTAAAAGACTGGCCACGCTAACAGTATTGCTTAAAGAATTATAATAACACAGCACTCGGCCAGCTGTGTTTTTTCATCTGTCTCTCTTCTCCTCCCTCCTCCTCATTCTCTTCACTCCTTCCCTACCCGACCTCCTTTTGTTTACTGTTGGGGTAATTAAACATAGTGGAGCTCCCTCGCAGGGTTTAATAACCTCTGTGATGAAAGACAGGAAGAAAGATAAACTTCAGTAGTAGCGGTCGGTGGGAGGCAAAAGAGAGGAGAAACGTCAGAGACAACAGTGACATTCTCCTTTCATGTGTTCATAGCCATTGAGACTCTCCTCTTCCTTCTTCCGAGTTTAGGGCCCGGATTTATACATATACATACATATCCTGACAGAGGGGCTTCTGAAAGTGTGTTAGGGGTTTAATGAATGGCAAATAGTGTAGTGAAGGGTTAATATCAGCCCAAGACTCATACAGTGCAGTATATCAAAAGTCTCAGTGTTAAAGAGCTACAGTGCTTATGTTCAGTAATGAGCAGTGTTTCCCCTGCTATTGAATAGACAGGGTGTAAACCGGCAGTCGCTGTCCCACCTCAATGAATTCAATGTGAATTTCAGTGCAGCTTTTTAGTGTCACATCCCCTCAATCTCAATGCGATTCGCTTCTTAAATCGCCTCCGTAGTTTCAGTCCCTAACTATTCACGCCTTACCAACCCTCATCAAAAGACCACCACTTATGTGAAAACATTCTGTTTCTTGTACAGATTGAACAAATGACCTATGACATGTGAGTGACCTTTAGAAGTGTTAGGTGAAGGGCTATAGCATCCCATTTCCTGTGTTTATGCTATGCTAAGCTAGCCATATGCTAGGTGTAGCATCATACTGAACATAGAGTGGTATTTTCCGAAAATGTATTGCTGTTCCCTTAATAATGATAGTCATAAAACAATCTATATTATTTTATTTGTTTGTGCACATCTACTATTCCAATGTGAGAACCTACTGGAATACCCATTAAAGTGTAGTAAGGACAGAATTTTAATTACCATAATAATAGAATAGAATACATTTTGGAAGTACAATATGTAGAGTCAGTATTTCAGGTTCCTTCCCACCTTTGCTCTCTGTCAAGGCAAGAAAAAAGAAATTAATGGAAGCCTCATGGGAGCCAGAGCTCAGCGGTAACTGTGTGGCATTAAATTTTTACAGGCAGGAAGGGGAGATGTGGTTTATGGGCACCTTTTACAAATCTGAGCCTTTACACTCGATGAAAGCCCACAGTAAATATCAGCTTTATTCCTCTTAAAGAGACCCACAAACTGTAAATGCTGATGGCTTTTAAGGCCAAGAGGTGCAAGGAAAATTAGCTGTGTGTAGATGTTTGTCTGAGAAAAAGGGGGAAAGGTATACTTTGTGCTGTACAGCACTCAGCAAAGCAAGATATTCTTGTTATCCGTGTTGTGTTGGCATCCACATTTTGTTCAGTATAATGAGTTTAAGAAGAGGTTAAGGATTTGCAGGAATTATATCAGCTGACAGCTGACATATCTCAGTGTGTCATCGAGGAGGTGGGGGGTGTGTGTGTGTGCTCTGTTAAACCCCTTCCGTTTACGTGCAAATTTTGCTTATACCAAACAAGAAGCTTTGTGTAGACTGGACTCTGGAGGAGGAAATCAAATTAGATGATTTAGTCAACCTGTCTCCAGCAATACTAGGACACATGATGATTGGATAAGGATGTATGCAGATGCTAAGCCCAAGGTTATTTAAAACCTCAAGGGTTCAGGCTCAAGTAAAGACTAATACATCTCTATACAATAACTCTATGAAAGCCCTATCATCCTACAGTACTGTCATTTCCTCTCTCTTTAAACATCACCTTCAGTTCATTTCAGGTCAGCCAAGTCACTCAGCTTTGTTCTTTCAGTGGCATTTTTTTCCTCTGTCCTCAGATGTTTCCTGTTTCCTCCTATATAAACCTTACATGCTACAATGCAAGGGGAAAAAAGGGGGGAAAAAAATGAAAATGAAAAATTAAATGAAAAAAAAATTGCAATAATTCTAGGACAAATCAGTGTAACCACAAATGATTGTTTCCTCTATCTGTGAAGGTCTTCATGGAGTCTGTTAAATCAAAATGCTCTTTTCTGTTGAAGTCAAGAAGTCCGTCTACATGAGACCCAGTGTGCGAATGATACATTTGCAGACGCACGCATCTGACTGTGTACACACGTACACATATAAACTCTATTTCCACATTAGCACTCAGATCCAGCAAACCCGTCTTTCCTTTTTGGAAAGGAAGGAACCTTAAACTGGGGAAACACCTGATTGCATGCAATGGTCACAGATGGCCCCCTGACCTCAAACTGGCCGCTGGCTGTGGTTTCACCTTTCATTTCCTGTTGCTTACAGAATTAATCCATCTAAATTATATTCACACATCTTTACATGTTCACATTTTGCTGCAACAAAAGAGACACATGCTCTAATTCAGGGACAATTTTGATCATATTTGAACATCTGACAGTATAAGTGCTATATAACCCATTGTGGACAATGCATGTATTATTTTAGGATATGTTTTGGTAAATGCTCTTACATAGTGCCTTATTATTGTAGAAAACCTGCACATTTTTAGCACAGGTGGTAAAAACTGAAGTGTTAATTACTCAAGTCTCACTCTCTCTCTCATTTACTTTAAGCTGAAATTTGCTCCTCCCCCCTCTGTGTCTCCTTTTATATGAGATGAATCCAACTAATTACATTTTATTTGATGATGAAATCTTAATGTAACTAGCGCTGATGAATTTAAATTATAACTAAACCTTCTAATGAGTGGCTAAGTGGATTGATTTGGCAGTTTAACAAATGTGTGTGTGTGTGTGTCAGTGAGCCCCCTCACTGAGGGTGAGGGCAAAACTGAACTGTTGTGGGACGAGTCCGAGTGCTGCTTTCTTTCCCTTCTCCTTCACATGTGTATGTATGTATGTGTATATATGTATATACACGTGTGTACGTGTGTATGTGTGTGTGTGTGTGTGTGTGTGTGTAAAATCAGTGGATCAGTTCTCAGAAGAGGCTCGCGCAATTACTGATGAACAACTTCTCTACAGCGCATGACCCCAGGGAATTGACTCAGTGTTATCACAGCACTGAAAACCAACAGAAGTCAGTGACATCACCTGGTCAAATGACAGAAAATGTGTGTAAATGGTTTGAGTCAGATGGGAAAATACAAGCCCAGTTTCCTTTTCAGTGCAAATGTTGTTAACCCAAACAATCTAATACTGAATGAATAATCCATTGGCGTCAGTAGTTTCATATTTCCTTCCTCTTTTTCTGATGTATTTTCTTCTCAAGCCATATTTGCCTTCCTAAAATATAATATGGACTGAACCAAAGTGACCGCATGCTATTTTAGTAGTGCACTGCTCCAAATATCCCCTTCATGTCAATATTTGCCGGGCTCACGCTGAGCTACGATTCACCAGGCTGGTTCAACATGATGCATGTTCTGGCTAAAACTAATGTTTTTCTCCAAAGAACTGAATAATACAGCCTTATCCCTCCGACATACCGCAAATGGCCATTTCCATGTCGCTGTACTCACAAAGTTAACAAATGCTTCCACCCCTGACAACTCATCAAGAGATCGTGGAAAAACATTTAGTGAGTCAAAAACAGCCGGCAGGACAGATTCTGGGCCAGCTCTCTGAAATTAGCCCTTTGCTTTTTCAACCCTGATGGTAAAATTATGTGTCCAGTGGCAACCTTCTCTCCAATTGTATATGTTACTGTGAGCTCTGAATGATATAGTCTTTTAGAGAACATATAATGAAAAACTAATACCAATAAGAATCAAAATACCTTACATGCCTAACCAATCATAAATTACAATATACCTCTGGTAAGCTGCTGTTTACATTTGTGATCATGTTTAGACTGTTTTTTGTAAATACTTGTACATTCTTAGCTTATTTATTGCACCTTTTATTAAAAAGAAAAATCACATACCTTATTAACAAAGACAGATGCAAAAACCCAATGAAAATACAAACCTATTTTTGAAAAAAATTTATTATGAAATCTCATGTTACAACTTGCCATTATTTACTCTTTTTGTACAAAATCCATGGGTAGTGCACAACCCATGACTCACAAGGCAAAAAAAAAAAAAAAAAAAACTTCTGTCACTGGAGTTCCTTAGACCATGTGCTATCCATAAAAACTTTTACTGACAAAGAATTGCTGTGTCTCTGACTTTTTGTGTACCTGGGTTGGACAATAAATGGTACCCTGCATTATGTAGTACTTTTCACATAACCTGGGTCAAAGAGCATTTGCGTTGGAATGGGCATGGCCTTGCAGGTGGATGCAGTTTGTTACATCATGATTGAAAATGGAAAAGTGCACTGAAAAGACTTAAACTGTAAATACTATTAGAACCAGGGCTGTGACAGATTATGTCTCAGCCTTTGACTATTCAATTAACCCTCTGTACAAGTTTTGGTTTGACAGTTGTGATACAGTATACAGGTCACTAAAAGATCTTAGTTTGATTAATTCACCTAACCAGTGTTTACACTAAGAATAGGAAGTTAAAATCAGCCAAATAATGGTTTATTTTTGTTGTATTCTGTGAATGATGCTTCTTTTTTCCAGATCAGTTTTGGTAAGTGGGATTTTCGAACCAGCAGCTAAGATCAGACCCACTGTGAACAGATTTAAACCACACCTATATATTTAGTACAGTGCTTTACATTCTTTAAGATTCTGATCTCACAGCCACTGACAGAAAATATGACACCTAGAAACATCATTTGAGACCAGGAAAAGCAAATTATGTAGACCCAGGATACAGCTGGTTCAGTCACTAAGAAAAAATCACAATCATAGTCAGACAGGTGATAAGATGCTAGCTAGCCCACCTGATCCTGAGCTGGAGGCAATGTTTTTTTTCAGTTCTAACCTCACAAGTATTGCTTGTAAAAGCCAAGGCGAACAGTGGCATCACCAAGAGCAGGGTTTAGTGTCAATCAAAGTAGAGTACTTGTTCTTATGAGATCCCAAACTCACACTACTTGTGTTTTAAACCTCAATACTGGGTCCAAGTGACCCAACTGTCCTCTTTTGCTCCACCTGCTGGTCCCCAACACCTTTAAACATGAACCTGGCCAAAGAAATATAGCAAAAACTATTTTACATTCACACTTTTGTACTACATTTGACAATATCGTGAAGGGACAATTTTAAGTTAAGATTCCACACAAAGCTGCAGCTTTTGCAAATGAGCTGCATCTGATGGGGGTTTCTGAACAAACAGACAGAAACAGCAGTGACTCTTTAAGATGTCCAGTAATAGATATGGAGCAACATGGTCCAGGCCTGAGACGCTGAATGCTAGGAGGAGCAGAGATGGGTGGCTGATATCACAGGAGTCAGAAACGGGGTAGGGTGCATGGCCAAGATCTTTACCAATACTCTTTACATTCATGACCCTGTGCCATGTCAGACAACCGTGACAACAATAAAGCCTCCATCACAACCCCCTCTAGTCTGCATGCGTGTTTCCCTGAGAGTTAAGTCAGACAGGCCATTACTGGCATGGATATGAGGTTCCCTCAACTTAACTCAAATTCATCTTCACATTTGGATGACACAAACTTTTAACAACCTTTTGAGTGACAGTACCGTAACATTAATGGCTCATGATTTAACAACAGATCTCATGTATAAAATTTTATATATATATAAAAAAAAAAAAAAAAGTCAAATGGCTACAGAAGTCAGGTCAGAAACAACTGATTTTTAACTGGCAGAAACTGGAACACGTGTCCTTCAGTGCTACCCTCTTAATAAACATAACTTGTGTGAGGAATTCTGGTTCTGATCAATTGAGCAGTGCTTTCAGTCAGACATAAAGTATTACTTCATTTGCAGACCCAACCAATGCAATAGTGTTCTCCATATTAGGAGATCTGAGGTTGGGTAACAGCAATGAGAAATACATCCACATCCCAAACATTGAATTATTCTGTCCTTGAACACTGGAGAAAGAACAGACTGCTTCAGTCTGCCATTGGCTGATTCCTTTCTGAAAAGAACCCAAGTGGAGAGAGATATAAAGAGAGACCTGGCTACTGTATTAGAGAGAGTGGTGTCCTACTAGCCAGATATGCAGTGCGGGCGCTGACGCTTACGTTTCTACAACTCGTCTCTTGCCTGCCTCAGCACAAAGCTGTGCAGGCTCTCCAGGTCCCGCCCACCGTGATGCTCATCACCCTGTTCCCCCGCCCTGAACATGATCAACGTGGGGTAACCTCGCACCTGGAAAGAGAGGACAAAACAACAGGGGGTTATTATTATTCAATGTGCTTACTTGGACAAAGAGAAAGAAAAAGGAATGCTAGGGCAAGTTTTTTTTAAGGATTCCTATAAGCACTGTACATGGATGATATGACAACCACCATTACCACAGCACCATGTACCAAAATGCTGCTGGTTAGGTTAAAGACTAACTTTGAAAAAAAAAAAAAAAAAAAGGTTATGGTGAAAGTTATACTGAGAAGGCATTTCCAATGGTGTTAAAAGAAGTCTCTACCTTCGAAATAGGTATAGAAGCTATAGAGAATGTTTAGCTTACACTAGAAAGTGGCTGAGAGCTCCACAGTGCATCAGCAGTGTGGCCCTGTATGGAGAACAACTCTGGAAGTCCCTATAACCAAGACTGGAGATGATACTGTCAGTTTAATATAGCAGTGCAGAGTACAGTGCCTCAGTAGGGAGGAAATGTAACCTGAGGGAGGTGGTTTTACAGGCTAAAGGTCAGTTTATACTTCTGCGTTGATTCAAAGCTGTAGGTACAGTGTACTGCAGACCACAATAACGGCAATTGGTCCGCTTGGTCAGCTCATACATACAGAAAGCTCACACTCCTGTCTGCCTCGAAACCAGCTCGTACACACTATCTCCTCAACCCACTCCACGTGTAGATATGGAACAGAAACGGAAAAAGAATACTGAAACATACTTAAATAACTCTTGAAAACTCAGTTTGGACTCTGTGCCTCATTTGTGAAAACATTTCTGAAACCTTTTTTTCTATTTGTCACCTGGTCTACTGTTGCCTGGTTGTAGGAATGCCCACCCAACTTTTGGTACATTTAATTGTGTACTGCTGTCTGTCAAAAATCCTGTTTTTAAGTGTTCTTCTTTTTCAATGTGGCATGCAGAGTGAATATATTCAAGAGTTTAAATAACCAGGGGACATCAGTTTTAACTTCTGTGGAAATCCTCTATTTGCACGCCAAACTTTGAGATATGCTGCTGGCAGAGGCATTTCTCTCTCAACAATTTAAATTCCAGTGGCAGTGGAAAACCAGTCAGATTTAGAAAATGAGTCATCACTCAAGTCAAAAGACGACGACCTGTGAATCTTGACCTCTGACGCAGCAATTCAGAAAGCAGTGTAAGTTTTACTGTTGTCATGACATTGCTTTTTAAATATTCAAACTGGTTTAATGTCAGAGCTTGTTATCACTTGCAGGGTCTTCAAACCCTTTCATTTCAACACCTTGTCATCGTTAAGTAATGCGCCTGGCCCTTCCTCCTAAACTGCACATACAATCAAAGCTGACTGTGTGTGTGACAACATTCCTTTACCAATGACTGTTGAGTCTGCTTTAGGACTACAGTCTGCATTAAGTTATTAAAGTATGTGGCAGCTGTATTGTTTTATGACACTGTGATAAAACCACCATATTGATTTTCTTGAGGAAATAAAAAGCGGACATGTGGGTATGCGAGAGAGAGAGATATGAATGCAACATGATCAGATTAGATGGCGTCATCCACACACTTACAGAGTACTTATTGCAAAGTGTGCGCTCGACAGTGCAGTCCACTTTGGCTATCTTGACATCAGTGAGGCCGGGAAACTCCTTCATGGAAAGATCCTCCCATGTTGGAGCAAGGTTCTTACAGTGGCCACACCTACAGAGCAGGATAACACAGGAATTACATGACTTTCCAGTCAATGTACTTTGGAGAATGAAATTTTATGGTTTGACTAAAATTAAGATTCAGTCTCATTTCTCATTTAAACTCTTTTGCAGGCACTTAGGTTAACTCACTGGTAGTTTATGTATTATTATGGAATGCTACCTATACTTCGAGCTCCTCTAAATATGCAGTTAACTCCAGCAAATATTAAACCCACATTAAAGCAGGGCTTTCACGTCTGTTACATGCAGGAGCTGAAGCAGGCACAGGATGCTCAAAATGTTAATACATTATCATAAACTATGAGGCAGGCCAATATGGTCTCTTCTGATTTTACTTGATACTGGGATGAAGCTTGCCTTTAGGTGATGAAGTACACACAGAATTCAAAAAACATAAATTAACTCAAACGTGTTAAATCGATGTGAAAAGTATACACGGTTGATTCTGCAACTAGTTAATTAATGCTTTTAAAATATCTGTATGATTTAAATGTCACTTGTTTAAAAAAGCTTATCTTACCATGGAGCATAGAATTTGATGAAGGTGAAGCCCTTGGCCACTGTCTCATCAAAATTGTTCTCTGTCAGGACCAACACGCTGGACTGTAGACAGAAGAACAGAAATTCTGATATTAAACTCTGCTGAATCATACTGATCCACTTTTACCAATCCAAAAGTCTTTTCACTTAAAAAGATCATCTTCGTTTTGTTCAGGAGCAGCATAGAGTTTGGATGTTGCATCCACTTTTTTGGTCCCCGCTACTGACGTTCACATCGAAGCATTTATGTGTGACTGGATGGCATCTATGCAAGAGAATGACAGACTTTTACCAGGGTAGTCACAGCGGCACGCAACATCTCCTCTCAGTTACAATTACAGGGATGCAGTCACAGTGTTGCAAATTTGCAATTTGCTTTTTTTTTTTTTTTTTTTTTTTTTTTAACAGCTGCTCATGCAAAACAGACTCCCACCGAAGGTACACACACTAAAAAATGCATTAAAATGCATGACGATTTAACACCTGTTAATCAGAATAATTTCACAAGTACGGTCTCAAAAGTATGAACGCCACACAAATGCACCACCAAAAACCAAGATATACACATACAGAACATAAAAATAATCTTTATTCTGTATAATATTTCTTGTTTGGGTTGTTCACACACTCCTTTACCTCCTCTTTGACTGGCTCATCAGTGGGGATCTCATTTGCTTTTTGTTCCTCAGCTGGTTCCGGCTCTTGCTCCTCAGCAGTGGCAGCCTTCAGCTGGTTGTCCACAAAGTCTTTGAAAGAGTCCAGGTCTCTTTTTCCTTTGTACTGTTCTGTCTACAAAAAGACACACACACACACACACACACACACACACACACAATAATCATCATTTATGCCATTGTAATCAATACTTCTGTGTTTGGACCTCCAGAACTCAACATATTATGCATATTATAAAACTGAAAACAGCAAAATGTTGATTGATTATTATCGGTCATATCAATCACTGTTTAGCTGGAATCTTCAATGGCAGCTGTGTAAAAATCATATCATGGCTGTTGAGTGATGAGCATGCCACTTTCCCCCCCCCCCGTTTGTTCACACAGTTAATCATTCCAGTATGATGTAATGTCATGGAAGTTGTTATAGTTTGCAGTAAATCGTAGGTGTGAAGGAGAAACAACATGACAGACACAATGGCAGCGGGTCAAAAGGAGGCAGGCTGTGGCCAAAAGTGAGTTGTGTATGCAAAGATCGTTAAAGAACGGATGGCTACTACAAGTCCAAAACTTCTTCTATACCTTCTGCCCATTGTAGAAGAAGAGCAGTGTGGGATATCCCCGTACGCCGTTGTCAGAACACACCTCGTAGTGCTGTGTACAGTCCACCTAGGCAATAAATACATGAACATGTGTTATTAAAAGTAGGATGATACAGAAATACAAACACTGACCCTGCAAAGTGTTTGTTTAAAGACCCAGAACACCAACAGCTGGCTTTTCGTATGGCCACCATCCCGTTCTGTCAAACAGGAATGTAATACTGGTAGTGTTTTAAAGTTACTTGTAATGAAGAGAGTAAGCAGAGCACTGCTATTTAAAAACTCAGACCTTCATATAGGCAGCACATATTGTAGGATGGGTGTATAAAAAGAGAACAAAACAGTAAACAGTAAAAAGAAGGTAGGCATGATTATAAATACAACTACTTTTGTAGTTGCTCTACTTTTAATCATGTCACTGTATGCAATGTTTTATTGTTTTAATATCTGATTAATCATTTATGAGTATTTGCAGAGAGAACCTGTGAACCTGTATACAATCTGAAGGACCCACCTTTCCTATCTTGACGTCATTAGAGTGCTCAAAGGAGGTTGCCAGCTGTTCCCAGGTTGGGGCCATGGCTTTGCAGTGGCCACACCATGGGGCAAAGAACTTAACAAAATGAGCACCTGAAACAAGAGGAGAAAGGCCATATGAGAAAAATAAACTGCAGATAACTAGCAAGAAAACTGAACACACTTGGGAAATAAAAATAATATAATACACACAATAAGTAGGTTTATTAGTAAAATGCCTTTCGGTGTACTAATTTCTACGTGAACATAATCACACACAAGTGCACAGTTCTGTGGGTTCATATCTTTCATCCAGTGGAGTGAAGTAAAAAGTTGAACCCACTACAAACTCCAACACAGCTGCCGTAAATGAAATTGTACACCTCTCATACTGACGTTATACACAACCAATTACCCAATGTTTATTGCAGCTCAGTTGCCAAGATGTGAAGGTGGGACCTATAAACACTGCTTTAAAAATGCCTATGTCATATCCTGCATTTTTTTCGTCTCCAAACAAGAATCATTTATTTTCCTTCAAAATCAAAACATTCAACTCTGGCAGAGCTCAAGAACCATAATTTCGAGGAGACAATTATCATATGAGCACTGTTTATTTTTGAAGTCGTTGTCTGAAAAGCCAGAAACATGTAGTGACAGGAGAGAAGTGTTATACAGTTGGTACAAGTTGACTCTGACATTGTGGATTATGGCTCAGGTACTTGTGTTTAACTGTTAGTTAAGTAAATGAAGGCAATGAAGAGTTTCCATTCTCTAATGAATGATCTGGAAACACTACCCAGTGTGCCTGAAAACTGAAAGTAAGTTTTAAAATGAAGACAAAACAGAAACAGTTTATCTGTTAAGGCAGGATACAGCTGTGTAAATACACATGATGAAGTTACCTGCTCATTTGCCTAACTTAACTATTACAACAACAGTACTTTCATGAAGCATTTAACAGCATATCTTATATTAGATCCTTACCTTTGGCTATATGGGCCTTGAAGTTGAGAGCAGTGAGCTCATACATGCCCTGTTTGGGCTCTGGGGCTTTGGGAGGCTCCAGTTCACTCTCTGGTTCCTGCAGGACACACGAGAGCAAACGTCTATGACCACTGCTGTTCTTCCTCTGTAAGGGTCACTGGTTTATAAATCGGGGGTGTTAACTGAATGAGCACAACTCACCGTAGGCTCTTCCTGGAGTGTCTTCAGCATCCAGGTCTCCAGAGACTGCAGATCCCTGGGCCCCTGGTACTTAACTGCCTCTTGGTCTAGCGTAAACAACTTCAGCCTAGACATAACATAATAAGATTTTTCTAAATTGACAGAATTGTAGCATGACAGAGTTATGATTCAAGTCTACAGTTTCACAAGAAAATGTGCTTAAACACAATGACCCATACATGCAAAAACAACTTTCCAACTAGTCAATTAATCATCATTATAAGCTAAAGAACCTGGTCACTTTATGGTATGTAAGTTCTGCGAATCATTACCCAGTGACTGCTGCGTTTGCAAGTACAGTATACAGTGAGCAATAGCCAAGATTTAAGAGAATGTCATTAAGAATACTCAACTAAATGCAGGTCAATGTGTCACTTCTCTGTCAATCAGTGATAAAAAAATGACTGTTTACTTGTGTGTAAGTCTTGTTTTTATCCTGTATGTCACCTCTAATGCATTATTTTTCACTGAGGTTGCAGATTTTGATAGTTAACCTAAAAATTTGAAGTGCTAAAGCTGACCTCATCCATGCCAATGTGGTAATAAGATGCCTCATCTAATGTCACTAGTACTTACGTAGGGTAGCCTCTAACCCCGTGGACATTAGAGCAGAACTTGGTGTCCTGGACGCAGTCTACTTTTACCACATACACTGGGGGCTCGTCCATGCTGTTGTATTTGTCTGCCAGTTCATTCCATGTTGGCTGTAATCTCTGACAATGGCCGCACCTGGACACAACAGTGGTACATATACGGTTAGTGTGCAACAGACTTTGATCTATAAGTTTCTACACATTTTGGTCTGGTGGAATACATCTTCTGCCCAAACTACACTATGTTCCCTAAAAGCCATCATTAACACACAACTATTCTGAACTGACCACACTAGAGTAAACGCATTGTTTGTGTGCAAAAGCTCACATGAACATCAGAAGGCATCAATGAAGTCAAAGCCCTGTTTAAATGTATTAAGTCTAGATTTGTGTGTAAATGTGTAGATTCTGGGTTTAAAAAAATCTGTGTGTGCAATTTATAAGCCATATTCTCGATCCATAATGTGTGCCCTTGGATCCGTGGACACTGTAAATTGTGCAGGTGCTGCACTGCCCTTACAGCATAGTTCCACCTTTTTCTTAATGTGAAGGAACATGTAGATTTCTTTTCTGAAATCTGTTCATTTGACAGGGAATTACCCTACAGTACCACTTTAAATAAAGGGAAAAAGGAAAAAGCAAAGAAAGATGTCAATAACAAAGTCGTAAATTCAGTTAATAATAATGCATTGCTGCCTTAAAAGACTATATTGTGCAAATGCAGAGGAGGCAGAAAAGGACTGTATGCAGGTATCAGACAAAGGTTTGCTAATAGAGGTACCCGATGATACTGAAGAGCAAGTTGAACTTTGATCTTATCTTCATATTTAGTCTCTGTGTTTATCTCCATCTTCCTTTTCTCAGATTCCGCACTACATTTGGTGATAATCAAACTGAACTGTTCTTTTTATTTTATTGCGAACTCCTGGGATTCCCCCTCATAACAACCCACGGATGGACCTCACTTTTGGAACCACTAACATAACGTCGGTCAATCAGTGCCTGCCACGTAAGCGCAGCTTCTCAAACTACAACTTTGAACTGTGAATGAGTATCTCGGCACTAACAGCGTTGCCTAGCACATTAAACTGTTCACTGTTTCAGTTCCCCGTTCAACATTCACTACAAAGTTTCTACCGAAAGTCAGCAGACAGCAAACTGTTGTACTGTTAGCACCGTAGGCCGAGATGTAAAAAGTATTTCAATCCGTTGAGCTGGAGTTGGCTAGCAAACTGTTTGGCTATGCTAGTGAGCAGCTAAGCTAACCACACCGGCTGACCAAAGGAAAGGGGTTGTGTAGCCGACTAGCTTGCGTGCTAACTAGCTTGCTAGCTACAGTACCAGTTAGTTGTAACAGTAATAGGCAGGGTTTTCCATTTTCTGTTCATATGGGGGCTTTAAAAGAAAGCTCAAGGTTACTGCCAAGACATGTAACCAGCGTCATTTGGAAAAAACTTGGTAACTGTTCACTTACCATGGGGCGTAAAACATGACAAAGTGGGGTGCGGTGGGCACCGCCTCGTTGAACATCTCCACCGTGTATGTGTGAGGAAAGGAAGAGGTTACAGCATGGAAATAGAGGTGTTGCCCAGAGAAGCACTATGGTACCATATATAACACTATTCCAGACTGTCAGCTCTTTCATAAAAACCAAGTCCTCTTGAGTGTCTGCATTTTCATTGCAGAAAATGATCCTACCATGCACAGTCAGTGTCTGATGTTATGTCTGATGATATATATATGTATATATATATATATATATATATATATATATGTGTGTGTGTGTGTGTGTGTATGTAACAGGCAGAGGTGTTTATGAAGTGCTCTGTGTGTAGGTGAGTGTGTGTGCTGGTGTATTTGAGGCAGCTAGCATCAGGAGATGTCCTGCTGTGCCCTGGACAGCCATTAAAATTCCACACGCACACATTATTTTGTCCACAGGGAGTACAGGCATTCAATGGAGAAGCAATATACTCGTTAGAGACTCACAAGAGATAGGTGATTCTACACTGACCCCCAAGGCTGACAAGAGATGATCTTTAACCTCTGGCTGTAAAAACTCAAACATACCTCTCTCAGATGAACTTCATGAAATGCTCTACCCTTTGGCTGTGACCTCACTTACGGAGAGCAAACTAGACAAAAACAACAGACAAACCTACACCTACAGGGTCAGCAGTGCAGATACCTAAATGTTTTTTTTTTTAATTGTGGGATGGGACCAAAACTGATTTCACGGCTGCATCACAAATTAAGTTTGTTTCTATGTATGTAGGCCTGAGGAAACATTTTCTCATGAACGCCAGAGGAAAAGTTTGACATTTTTGAAAACACAATGTGTCTATGTGCTAAATATCAAGCTAGCCGGCAGGTGACTGGAGACAGGAGAAAAACACTAGCCTGTCTGACAGTAGCAAAATCAGCCTACCAGTACGTCTAAAACTCACTATAATGTGTTGTGTCTTCAACAACCGTATTTAGCAGTGACTGAAAGTACACACTGTGTGCTGCCTTCTTGAACATTTTCATTTCACATCAAAGGTATTTTTGTCTGGGCTGTTATGAGTGCTGCGATCGTATTTCTGCTCTGATTTAGTTTTCTGTGCTGACATAGAAGTTTCACCCACTAAAGTTTATTTGAGCTATTATGTCAAAAAAAAAAAAAAAAAAATGGACATGACACCCACTTGTGACCCAAAGTTTTCGCTTCCCTCTCACATTCCTGCTGCTGCTCACACAGTGAAACACAGTTGCCTAATTGGAGATGAAAAATGATATTTGAGATTATTTTCTTTGACTTTTGCACATGATAAATAGCATCTACACAATAGGCTTGACTCTCCCAAAGGGGCTTTATAGTTACCATGGCAAGTCAATAACCACACATCACTATTTAATCTCAACATGTCATATGTGACCAAATTGCTGCTGACATATTTTACATTTTTCCTGGTGAAGTGGAGGCCACATAACTGTGGGTGTCTACTGGTTACCCATTGTTGATGGCTAGGCACCTTGCCAAGCCAGGCTATAGCATGGTGTAATAGGAAAAAGAAAGATTTATGGACCCTGGGGACCTTAGGGCATTCTGTGTATTTTCTTAATTGCCTGAAGTTTGTGGGTGGGGTGAAACTGAGAAGTGAGAGACAGTGAGTAACAGAGAGGAACTCTGTGTGTTTGTGTGTGTGTGAATTGAAAAACAGCCCATGCCATAGTTAGACAGTGTTCTAGGGACTTTTAGTTTAGAGAGTGTGCAAGACCTCAAAGTAGGGCAGGAAAACTTTTTTTCAAGAGGTGTGTCTATGCCCTACCATACTAACTAAAGAGTCAGCAGAAAATGCAGTGTTTTGCCTACAGGAAGACACTAAGACACACTAGTTTGACATTTTGAGAAATACACATATTTGGTTTCTTATCAAGAGTGAAATGAGAGGGCTGATACCATTCTCTCATCTGTCCATTAAATATAATGCCAGCACCTCTTACTCACTATCTAATGTGTTATGTGTTGTTTGTTAAATCCACAAAAATAACATGTTGCAGTGTTACCAGGGATTATATGACTATTTCTTGGTTGGGAGCAGTTACTTCTTGCAGAAATAGTCTGCTGAATAACTCCCTGTAAAACCAAAACCTGATAATTTCACACTTTTTACCTAACCTTTGTGTTAATTAGCTTTAGAAGTGCTGGTAGGTGGTTTTTTATTACCTTTGGACAGAGCCAGGACGGCTGTTTCCCCATGTTTACAGTTTTTCACTAAGTAACTTCATATTTACGAGACAGATAAAAGAGTGGTATCCACTTTTCCCTGACAGATGTATATTGTCTCTCTTTTGTCAACATAAAAATCATCTTGAAGCAATTTAAAGGCGATCATTTTAAAGTAAAAATAGATGGGAGAAACAATAACAACCTTTCTCTTAACAGCTACCTATCAGTGGCTATCAGGAACAGATCTTTTTCAGATTTTGATCTAATTTTCAACACTGCCAAGGAGCACACTGAGGAAAAACCTTCAAGGAAAGTCTCTGGAATAATTCAGATGCTATTTCTGACCAAATCTAATTCTGTCTTGTAAACATATGGGAATTACCCTGTTGGAAACTCAGTCTTTCTGTAGTAATGCTTTCAGCACTGTCTTCCCACAATTGGACGTCATGCAATCCAAAGCCAGACTTGTTTCCATTAGGAATAGAGAGACAACTCATGGCTATGAGTATCATATCCGGGAGACAGGATGTGACCAACCAAGGGGAACCAATGTCATTTGCAGACAGCTTACTGGAGTCACTTCAGCAGGCACCTGTGCTGGGAAAAGACAGCAGAGAAAGGGCTCTCCCACATGTTTGGAACAATCCCAGAAAAAAAACATTAAAGGGATGGAAATTGGAAAGCAACTTGTCTTTTCATCTGGGTGGCTAAAAGACAGTGTGAGAGAGGAGTGAAAGAGAGGAAAAGGAAATGAGGACAGCGAGAAATAAAGAAAGAGAGGAGTGTGATGAGAGGGAGTGGAGAAAGGAGAGGGAGGAAGAATGATTCGAGGTGGTTGTGGACTACCTTAACAACTCCTGCTGTATTCCAAGTGTTATGTTCTACTACTTGCTGTGGGATTCAGTCAGTTCCCCTGCGGTATCTATACTACTGGAATTACCACCATTTTCCAAAAGGCCTGTGTACTCACAGAGTCAGCTGACCCACTCTTCTTTACAACATTGCACAGCTCTCTTAAGGCCCCACCACAGCATTTCAATTGGGTTGGGGTCTGGACATTGACGGGGCCATTGCAACACCTTGATTCTTTTCTTTTTCTGCCATTCTGTTGGTGTGCTTGGGATCATTGTCATGTTGTTGTTGTAATTTTGGTCAAGCTTTAGCTTCCGGACAGATGGCCTCACATTTGACTCAAGAATATTTTGGTATACAGAGGAGTTCATGGTCAACTCAATGACTGCAAGGTATCCAGGTCCTGTGGCTGCAAAACAAGCCAAAATCATCAACCCTCCACCACTGTGGTTCACAGTTGGTATGAGGTGTTTGTGCTGATATGCTGTGTTGTCAAATGTGGCACTGTGCATTATGGCCAGACATCTCCACTTTGGTCTCGTCTGTCCAAAGGACATTGTTCCAGAAGTCTTGTGGTTTGTTCAGATGCAACTTTGCAAATCCAAGCTGTGCTGCCTGCTCTTTTTAGAGAGAAGAGGCTTTCTCCTGGCAACCCTTCCAAACAAACCATACTTGTTCAGTCTTTTTCTAACTGTACTGTCATGAACTTTAACATTTCAGATGCAAACTGAGGCCTGGAGAGTCTGAGATGTGGCTCATGGGTTTTTTGCAATTTCTCTGAGCATTACACAGTCTGACCTTGGGGTGAATTTGCTGGGATGTCCACTCCTGGGGAAATTGGCAACATTCTTGAATGTTTTCCACTTGTGAATAATCTTTCTCACTGTAGAATGATGGACTTCAAATTGTTTGGAAATGGCCTTATAACCCTTCCCAGATTGATGGGCACCAACAATTGCTTCTCTAAGATCACTGTTGATGTCTTTGCTCCAGACCAACAAACGGCCAAATCTTCTGCTTTTATAGAGGTGATGTTAAAACCCTGGGACAACGGAAAAACCTAGTAAGGTGTGTGTGAGAGAAACTATACTATGGCCCAGTTATCTTAACCAAACAAAAGTAACACAAAAAGTAGCTCCATATCTAATACACAGTCGTTGAGTGTGTGGGTTTCTTTAACCCACACATGCCGGGCCAATCTGGAGCAGAAGTGGTCCAGTGAGGATCAGCAGAGGGATGGGCCAAAAAAGGATTTTTTGCCATATTGCAGTCCTATGACAGGCAATGTTGGTCTGTTGATCAGTTTGTCCACCACTTTGGTCCTTCTGTGGTTTTACATGAAATGTCTTGACAACAACTTGATGGATTACTGTGAAATTTGGAACACATATTTGTGTTTCCACCAGGGTGAATTGCAGACTTTGTTGATCCTCTAACTTTTCATCTAGCCCCATCATCAGGGTTAAACATTTAAATCCTCTAAAACCTTGGATGATGACTACATAATTTACCCATCAGCCTCTTCTGTACACAAGTAGTCAATGTTGGCATGCTAATATGCTAAACTCAGATGATGAGCATGGTAAGAATTACTTGTTGTTTTTTTAAACCACCTTTTAATTGACTTTCTGATCCTGTTTACATTAGGGTAATGGTGCCTACACTGATCATAATTGTAGGCACCCTTGCATGAGGCTATCCCTTGCCATTTCTTTTCTTGTCTTTGTCAAAAGTAGCTCAGCGCTGCACTTTATTGAACATTCAAACCACGTCGCCAGAGGTGAGACATCACAGGTGGTGACAGAATCCGACTTGACTTGGGGGCAGCTTTTCACAGATGCTTCTTGGTCCAGTGCCATCACTGTAAAAGCCCCACTTCCTGCTGGTAAAGCCATCAGGATATACTGGCCAGAGTGTGAGGGGGCTAAAGGGGGGCAGAAAGAGGGAGAAAAGGAGAATATTAGATATATTACATAGAGGAGAGGAAGGTGGAAAACAATGGGTATGGTGGGAACGTGAGAAAAGATGACCTGGACTCATGGTATCCTGGTGTTTCCACTGGTGCATCAGTGGTAAAGTTTTCAGCAGAGCTGAGTATTTTGGACCAGAACATACAAATTAGTCATTCTAATTTAAGGCTTTGGAACCTTGACAAGTTATATTTATTATATATGATCTTTTAATAACCATCATCTAAAGGAAATATGTATGGATATATTTAGTCTGTATAAGATGTTTTAAGTCCCTCACAATCCATTTAAAAAAGGTTTTAGAGGAATGTTAATCTATCACCCTTAGCATTATAAAATGGCTTATCCTACACAAATTAATATTGTAGTATAAATAATAACAGAGACATCCTTGAAGCCCACACATTGGAGAGCATCCACTCTGCTGAAGTGTCCTTGAGCAAGCCACTGAAATGCTACTATCTCCTTGGGTGTCTCTTTGTAGCTGAGCCCAGCCTCTGAAATAGAAAACAGGATTTCCCAGCAAAGATCGATAGAAGATGACATGCTGTCTGTGTCCAAGAAAAGGTTTCTCTTACATGCTTAGTGCATCCAAATATCATTGACAACCTACAAATCAAACAGCTGCCTTGAAGGCTTGAAGCTATGAAGAAAGTAAGGCTCTAAAGTGATAATTTCAGCAGACAATATTTCACATGAAGCAAGCCATAAATGTCATCAATAACCAATGAGGCTTCACTTTTCCTGAGCAAAAACCGTATATACACTTAAAGACATACTAGTACCTGCCTTCATTGCATCAACGTTTGTTTTTATTTTCTGTTTTAAAAAAAATAAAAAATGAGACAGATGCTGTCATCCACTTACTGGCACTCCCACTGGCTCTCATGGAAAATGTAAAAGAGGCCCAGCCTCATTGAGGTCAGGCTGACATTGCCAGTGAAAGGTGGCCAAGTCACAAAACAGATGTTTACTGTTTTTCTAAGGATGATTTGTTCACTGCTCAATATTGGCCCAGCCATAACCTTGGTCCCTTTAACAGAGTCCTGTGTTAAAGTGGGCAGACTGGCACAATGTGCTAACCAGGCGTTTTATTATAAATGTGGGTCTTATTGTATGCATGCTTCATCAGTCCGTGGGTACTTTAACTGAGTTTATGATTCTGACAGGTGTCTGGATTTGAACGTACTAAAGCAGGTGTGTAATAAAATGGATGATCACACGTAGGAAAGTTGTGCCTATGTGTACGCTCTCCTGGATGTGTCACCCTGTGTAAGCACTGAGTACAAACGAGTTTCAAGAAGCCTTTCTGTGTGTGTGTCAGTGCAGCCTGCGCCTCTGAGCGTCTGCAAAGGCAGTCAAGGACCCAGTAAAGGTCTCTCCACAGAAGCCACTAAGCAGTGTGTCTGTTGGAATAATGTGTTTGACTTGGCTGTGCAGCAGCAGCAGGTGCTGGGAGGACCAGCCTGGAGCTGCTGCTTACTGCCTGCTATGATCTGCAGGCCAGGGACCAGTCTTCCTTTCTCTCTCTCTTTCCTTCCAATCTCATCCCTGTCTTCCTCTTTCCTTGTTTTTGTTCCTCTCTTTCCCTTCCTGTCCCAGTTCTTACTGTTGTCATCGCTGCCATTTGCTTTGTGGGTCATTCTTTGTCAAATCAGATTAAGGTTGTTGTGGCACCATCTCAGGTTTTGTTCAAGCCAGAAATAATTATTTGAAGAAAAAAATAATAATTAATATGATATGAGTGTAAAAAAGGTTTATAATAACTTCAATATCACTCAAGTTTAGGAGTTTTGCACTTTTTAGAAAATTAATAGGCATGTAGCACAAAGTTTTCATGGTTCAGTCATCCTGAAAACAAAATTTGGTGAGGCTAGAAATAATACATCAAACATGGCTTCCCAGACAGGGCATCTTTGGGAGTGTAAAACTAGTTTTTAGTCCTTATGCTAAGCTTAGTGGCTGCTGGCTGTTGCTTCATACTTAGCAAACAGACTTAGGAGTGGTATCAGTCTTTCCAAATAAGGTTTGGAAATAACTGAATAAGTATATTTTCCAAAATGTTGAGTTGGCCTTTAACATCATGTCTGTTATAGTTTTACAAAGACCTTACTCATGTTTCTCCTGGTTTCTCCACCTGCGTTTTTCCATGTTACTTATTTTTATCTCCATTATGTGCTAAATGAAAGACAAAAGCACATTGAGTGCTAACAAGATGTCATGACACACAGTGCTTGACATGCAGTGCATGGGTGAGTCATAAATTTAGCTCTGGACCCCTCACTCCCTGTGTGTTTCTCTCTCAAGCCTCAAGGTAAAGCCATTATGCTTGAAACGAAGCAGCAGCACCAAAAGCAGCAACCCACTTGGGTTCAGAGAGACAGGGGAGGGAGACGATGAAAAGTAAAGCCCAGGGCTGTCCTGGAGCCCTGAAAGAGAGTTGCCTTTATTGAAGGAGCCTCCACTCCCATGCATCCAGCTGCCAAGAGCAAGCCTCCATGGAAAGCCTCCACTGCTCCAAACATGAACACAGAGACACAAAAATCCAACCCTGTCCCCTGGAAATTACATTTATATGCAGCTAAATTGCAGAGGTGAATAAATTTTCAAGGAAATGTAATTGCAATTTGATTACATTTTTTCTTAATGTAATGAGGATATGTTGTTAATTTAAGTAGCAAATATGCTGATGTTGAATGTATCACTAAAAGGTTGACAGACAGTGTGTTTATTTTCTGCAAAAAATATTAGATCTTGCTGTTCAATATCCACTTGTAGTGACTACTGCATTATTAAACTTCATTGTTCTGTTTGGGCACTCACACAGGGTTGGGGAAAGTTACCACTTTGGGAACGTGTCTTTTTCTTCCTGTTCACTTGAGTTAGCCTCAAACATTACGGCATAATCCTCTTTTTAAGAAACCTATTATTTATCATGAGCTGAGAAGCATTCAAGAAGGGATCCCACAATTTCATATTTCATTTATAGCCAGTTCACATATTTTAGTGTTCATATTTCCCCTAAAAATTTACAATCTGCGATGTGCGTAATCAGATTTTCAGGATTTATTTCTGTGTTTTCTTTCAAATACAGATTTGATAATGGGCAATCTTACCTCAAAACTGACATGGATGTATGCAGTGAAGGTTGCAAATTTATCTGGCGGCGATTTCAATTTCTGTATGGTCTACTGACAGTGAACAATGGCTAATCAATCAGAATCTGTGGGTGCAAACATCTCGTCCAAATCTGGAGACCATATGTTGAGCCTTTTCACTGAGAATGGTGTCTTTTATGGACTATTTGAACTTTTACAGCAATAAAAGTGTCACTTATTCCTAACAGTGGTAAAACTGAACGTATTCTTTTGGACAAGAACAGAAAATTTGTGTGTCTGTGTGTTTCTTTTGAAATTTACTGCGATGTATCTGTTACTTCAGTCACTACACAGGCCCCCCCCACATCAAGGCCTTACACTGCTTACCCTTCTCCTCTCTGTTCCATAATTTGTTTCCTTGAATCAATACACAGACGAATGACTCTGAACAAATGGTTTTGTCATGACCGACGGATTCGATTTTAATCCTACCTTTATTTCACAATGTCAAAACAGGAACATTTCAAGAGAGGAAGATATAAATCTATAACGCAATGAGACGGCAGGAAGTTCAGTAATGCACTCATGTAAAATGACTGAAGCGGAATCCTTTGAGTTTGCTCGTGCTGGACGTACAGTGAGAGATTTTTTGAGGTGGCTATACTCAATATTATTATATTAACAATGGATCACGTGACTATGTTTATATGACAGGGTCGTCTCTTTGCGATAAGCCCAAAGAGAATTATCACCTGACAGTTCGGTTCCCCTCAGCCTAGGGTACACTACCTACCCAGCACCAAACACTAGACAGACAAAGTTAGCATATAGCTAGTGAACATAGTAGACCATTTTGCAATTGAAGAATGCTAATATTGCTCTGGAAGTGTAAACAGACAACTCTGTTTGCTAACAAGTAAGCCAAACAAGTTAGCCATATCATATTTATCCATGACTGAATACAGCAGTTTTAACCAACACCACTAATTTCCTTTAATAATTAAGCTGGACAGTCTTTGTTTTATTTGTTTCATTTTCAAAAAGTTTAACATGAAATATTACGCAAAAAATCTAACAAAGATTTAACAAAGATTAACAAAGCATTCAGGTTTAGCATCACTGAGACCACAACAGGAGATAACATCAGGAAAATACCTGCCTGGTACAGAAAACAAGGAAAATCAAAGCCATTCAGAAGGTATGTGGTTGGTGATGAAGCCAGCCATTCCTCTAAAGTTGAGGAATCTAGACAATAACAAGCTTTCTTGCTGCTGGTTGCCACTGGCTGATGACAAGCCATTCTCCATGTACTCCCTATTGTTTGCCCTGTGATCGACTGGGGAAGGTGTTTGTTGTTCCTGGACTACTACCTGTGTTTCTTGGACGTGGCGGGAACACTTAGAACAGCACTGGTGTTGTATTAGCAAGGCTGTCTAATGAAACTGAACAGATGCAAAACATCACGAACAGTTCAGCTAATTAGACCTCAGGCCAATGTTACACAAAACATGGCAATAGAGTGTGTGTCTCTTAAACAGAGGAAGAGAATTCCGTTTGGAGGCAGTCTTCTTGAATGAGGTTAAGAGACCGACTCTGTTCACTGTACAGAGTAAAAACTGACATGTTATAATGTGAGTCTTACCCAGGGAGCATATCAGAGCTTGCTAATAAGTGGATGCTGGCATTTATAGTGAAAGGTGGGACGTTTAATTTCCAACTGTTTTCTTTCTAGTGATTGCTTTTATATGCCACCTAGTGCTCATTTTCTAAAGCTGCCGGGGTCTGAGACTATCCAGCATGCCTTGCAACCTTCCCTCAGAGAAATATCAATTTCTTAATTTGTTTTACTGCAGCTTTTAGAGTTCTCCCTCTCTTACTTAGCGATCCACTGGGTGAATGTTAGCTATTGCCAAAGAATTCATCTTCCCACCCGAATTACCATCCACCCAGCACCCATCATTGACCCGACACCCCTGGGGTGTTGTTAAGCCAGGTTATTAACTTGGAAGCGCAGCGCTTTTGTTCATTGGCATTTTCATTTTGGACCCCTGAGTAATTGAGTAACAGGGGCCCATCATGTTGCACAAAAGAAAGAGAGTGAGCATGCAGGGGCTGAAAATTCTCATATAAGCTGTCTGGAAAGCAAGGGTGAATGAATACCTCCTGCTAATGTTCCAACACAAAATACTGAAAGTGTTCCTTTTTGGACCTGCTTTTTCTCATCAGTCGACTGAATTGAATGGTGATCGGGCCAAAAAAGAAAATGGTTGGTAATGCCAAGCCTCAGAGAAACTGTAGCAATCCTGTGATGTCATGTGTAATTAATTTTTTTTCTTTAAGGAAGTTCGAGCTCAACTGGTATTAGTTTTCAAACAGTACTGCAGTAAAGACGAGTGAGTGGACATAATATAAAGCTTTAGCATGAGCTGCATTTGACCCATCTAAAACACCGGTGCAGTGCATTACCCGTGTATAGTTATGTTTTTATATTTTAGAAAAGATCCCAAATCTAAAAAGAATGTTGTTTTTTTCCAGAATGACAGAAAAAAAGTCAAATACACCTAGTTCACACCACATGTTCTCAGATGAGGAATGTGTAATATAGTTGATATAGTTTGGTTCTATCAGTGCCTCCTCAGCGATATGCTAAAACCCAGTGGGATCAGTGATGAGGAAGAAGAAGATGCTGTGAGCTGCAGGTTACATCAACTTCATCTGTCTTTTCTTTGGTTTCCATTTCTGAGGGATGGGCAGGTGGCCAGAGTGACCTGCAGTGACCTATCCTGATTATGTATTACCACTATTAGTATTTTATGTTTTGGTACACTGTGCCAGAAATTGATTAAATAATATAGCTGAGGCATCTAAAATCATATAGTTTAGATGGATTAATTAGTAGCTGTAGTAAATGAATTCTGAACAGCATGTGTAGATCCTACAGAAATTAGAATAACAACAGATTTGTAACATAAAACATAGCTGTCATTAATGTTCATAGTAAGAATTGTGAGTTCTTGGTGTAACTGTTTTTCATACTTAAAATCTGGTGATGGCTGATATAACTAAGCACATTCCCTGTCATTCAATCAGAGCTTCAACAGCTCAACAGGCTCTCATACGGCATTGCTAAGATCAGATCTTGTTTTTTTAGTAAATGTCTCCATTACATGTTATTGCCACATTTCATCCCTGTGATATGTTTCATTATGTTTCAGTGGATGTGGAAAGTTTTTGTTTTTTTCCCATACAGAGCATCAGATTGTATGAACCAACACACCATCTCTCTCCATCTCTCTCTCTCTCCAATCAGGCTCCAGCTGGGTGCTGCTGTTTCCTTTACCATTTATGTTGGCACAGGGAATAGCATCTCCATGGCCTGAGAGCACTGCTCTCCCTGCATAACAGGAAGAACACACTGCTCTCTGATGAACACAGGAGACAAAACACAAGCCAGAGACATGAGGCAGCAGACTGAGGAGAATGATAACAGGAGATTTAAGCCTGTGCACAAACCCTTTTCAGAACATGGGGTCTTTTTACAGGATTGTAAGTGTACAGAGAAAGTTTCTGTGCCAGCAGCGTGAGAACCATGACAGTTCCCTCTTAATGTTTGATGGATATCTGTCAAAATAAACCAGATTGTCTCTAAAAAATATTTAGCCCTAAATATTGCAGTTTGACTTTTCCTGTTTTATACCACTACACTTAGCCCTAATAAGATTGTTGATCAGTCCAGTACCAATGACTCAAAAATGACTTCACCAGGTGCTGAGATTTCTGGCTTTAGTTACTTTTCAGCCTGTTCTTTGACTTGGAACCAAAGTTCCCATGAATGTTGAAACCTGTTGTTGTTGCAAACCTTTGGTCACAAACACGTGTTGATCTAAATCCCAGATTGCTTAATAATAACTCAGTTTGGCAAAGTGCAGCAGTTTTGTAGGGCAATTGCAAATGGTGCGAGTTTTCCTGCACTGTCATGGCAACAACCAGACATAACATCCCTGGATGAATACAGGTAGACCAGATCGGGTTTTGTCTGGTGTTAAATCCCGGAAGAACATGTGTTCCCCTTACTTAATTCTTACTTACTCTTAACTTGGAAAACAAAGCTGGGGCTTATTTAAAATCAGTTCAGAAAATGATCCAAATTGAATTTATTTCCAGATATTTAATTATAACAAGCTATAATGTAGGAGTTTGTGACTCTTGCCTAATGAATAGCTAACACTCATATGGCTTGACCTCTTCGTGTACTGTGTTTTCTTTCTTTCCGACAAAATAAACAAGGGCAGATGAAAAGGCACCTCAGTGGCAGAGGTTGGCCATGTTTCCATATTGTCACTCCTTGTTAGCCAAAAATGGCCCGTCTCCTCGACGGACAGCTGCACCCGGTGACCAAGGCGGAGGCTGGGCATGCACACAAACGCACGCATGCCGACGCACACAGGGCAGATTGGAGCTGCCCTTTGCCTCTAAACATCTGATGGCATGTCTGTGCCCACTCTGATCTCCGACGGATGCGTCAACCACTGTGTCCTACTCCTGATGCCAGACTCACACACATTCATGCACAGAGGCGGGCAGAGCAACCGGAGAGCGGCCTCGCATGAGAGCAAAGGGGGACGGCAGATCTGCTGCTAGCCAAATGGAAAAAAGCTGTGGCTTCTATGAAAGCGGATACAGCAGTGAATTCACTTCAGCTGTGCTGTCAGATGTCAAAAGCTCTGCAGAGGGACTCCACTACTGGCTTGTTTTGTTTTATGCAGATACTTCTTACTTCTAACTGGATGAGCCTGCTTCTTCAGATGTCAATGGGTCATTTGACAACTGAGGTGTCTTGACAGTGTAAAAGAGTGTGTATTAGGAATGTGGAGGGAATTTTGTAACATATTTTTTCTAACAGGTTGTTTGAGATTAACTCTGCTCTCAGTCATGCCAAGAATGTGCCCAGTGTGCCACCCATCCATTAACCTGTCCAACAACCCCACCACTGTGTGAAGCAAAAACAACACTTCATTAAAAGTATTGTTAACATCGACCTCAAGGTTCTCAACTTAAGGGTCAAGACGCAGAGAGATGATTTTCTTTTCTTTTGTAGTTCATATGACATTTTTTAAACATATATTTACTCTGCATTTAATGGTGCTAAATAATTTAAAAGTGAGTGCACTGTAACATGTCTATGTCCAATTAACCAAATAAACACAATATACAAAACATAAATGAACTCTTGGAGTTTGTGTTTATAATTCTGTGCATTTTAAGCACTCTAAGCACAAAACATGACAACCAATGACAACTTGAAAATATTCTTATGCAAACATGACCAGAAGGAAATTGAAACCCGAATATGATTTATGGTTTTTTTCTGTTTAACCAGCGTATAGAAAAAAGTTGGATTTGTCACTCATTAAAATCAGATTTAAGGTGAGTAAAGTTACTTCAAATACAGTTACTTCAAGATACTGTCAGAGGTTCAGCGTTCTAAACACAGGAGAGCTGGTGAGGGATGATTTCTTCTGGAAACAGTTCTGTTTGAGCTTGTTTCTACAGCATTTGACCTGTGCTGGGTTCATTTCAGCTTGAGTTTGGTACAAATTTATCATCAGCGCCCCTTCGGGCAGGCATCCATTAAAAATCTGGAAATGCTGAAAACTTCACGACTTTCAATGATTGCTTGTTTAAAAATGACATAATCCAGGCCTTTTGCACCTTTTGCATGCCATGCATGTTCCATGACCTAGAGACAAACAATTGTGAGTTTGATGGCCTGTGAACTTGCTACACTGTTAATCACACATATATTAATGATTTGGAAGATGGTGACTCTTGTGCAGGAGAGAAAACCTCTGAGTTTTATGCTCTTTTTCTGCCATATCAAAGCCGGTATCTTTGTTTTTCACATGCAGAATAGACGCCTGTGTAAATAATGTCCACAAGTGTCCATAGAAGTGAATGTGTTCGTTGACTCATACCGTCAGAAACATCCACTGATCAGAGGGGTGAAAACTTGGTTACGTCCATCTTCATTTCACTGTAGTGGGTGCTGATTTGTCCTACAGCTTTGGCGTGCTCCTCGTCCACCTCCTCCTTTAATCTCTGCTGCTCTTTCAGAAAGTCTGCCCATTCCTCTTTCAAACGCTCCATGTTCATCTGCAGCTGGGTGCTCTGGAAGGAACACAAAGATGAGAACACAACCAAGATGGCGGACGGTTTCTGACTGCACAGCTGGACCAGAGGTTTTCGGGGATAATCACAGAAAATGAGAACTTAAGACAGCTGTTTTAATATCTTAACTTTCAACAAGAAAACCGTTTACAAATCAGTGTTTGGTGTCTCAAAGTTTGTCTCAATTCTCCTTCTTGTGCCACTTCAGCTCTCACACCCCCTTTCCTTCACACATACTGAAGATGAGGACAGTATATGGCTGTGTGTGGAGGTTCACTGTGGAGTCACTCAGCCTAAATGTGCTGTATATGGGACCGCCTTAAAATCACAATGATACATCTGACATAATCAGTTTGATATGTACATACTGAAGACACAATATAATAAATGACTTTATTATCTACAATTCAGTCAAGCTTTTTAAGGCTACTATATGGTATCCACCAGTGCTGTCGATCCTTTATCAGAGTTGTTTTTACCTGCTGTGCCTCTAGCTCCCTCTGCTGGACTCTGTCTGCCATGTGATTGGCAGCTTCCACTGTGGAAGAAAAGCAAACAAATATATAAACAGTCACATTTGAATTACAGTTACTCAGAATGTTGATATAAAAAACTTTTAAGAGCAGAACTAGAACCATATTTTCTTGAACGAATACTGAAGGAAATCATTTTCAATACAAAACAGAGAAAAACGATCATCACTCACCATAGTAGGTTTAGTGTAAAATCATACTATTATGAGAAGTCAAAATATAGTGCAGTTATTTGGAACAAAGTGTGGAATTTACTGTCTTCAATTAAAAGTTTACATGCATTGTTGTCAAATATGCATTTGTACTTCAATGAACGTAGTTTAAGAAAGGCATAGATATCAACATTAAAAAAGCTTTTTTTTGACAATGTCAAAGTACTGACCAATGTATCAGATGACGTACCAATTTTTCTATCTACATACATGGCAACAAGTACAAGTGTTTGATTGTGTGTCAGGTTATGCCTGAAATTACACAATTTTCGAAAACAGAGCTGAAGAGTGAAGTGTGAATCTGAGAGAGAAGACTTACACCGTTTAATGATGTTAGACATCATATCCTGGTTCGTACCCTCTAAATTTGTGGGCAGCATTTGCTCATTTGCTTCCACCACCATTTTACTGAGATTCTCTAGCAGTCTGCTCTCCCTGTGTCCACGTTTCTCCTGAACAGCAGAAGAGGAAAGCTTAGTGTTTTCACACACACATACACTGAAAATACGCTTATTTAATGCTACAGACCAGTGCTGGGTCTTAACATGTTGCTTTCATTACATTAGTGAAAAAACAAACAAATGAGTTGAAATCATTTACTGGTATTGTCTTTTCAAGAACAAAAAAAACAAAAAAACAAAACGACACAGTATCTTTAAAGTGTATTGATCACTCCAATGCAGTTGTTATTTAAAATGGGAATATTTCTAAACAAGTCAGTTTGCACTAAAAATAATAGTTTGCAAAGTGTATGTATGTATGCAAGTACCTCAAACTCTCTCACGAAGTAGCGGATCTCTGCATTGATGATGGGTCTGTGGTGTAACAGACGGGACTGGATATCACCCACATCTGCAGAGCCAACAAACAACTTAAGTTGAGGTTAAACAAGATACTGTGATATTGTGACGAGTTAGTATCATGTAAAAAAATCTTTGATGTACTTCGTGAAACTGAACTTCATTCCTCAAAAAACAATTCACAGCACAGCCAAATAAGATTTTCTTGTCATCAGTCTACACCTTAACACACTAGCAGCAGTCTGGGGTAAACAGCGAGGCTAACATGTTAACATGCAAACGATGAGAATGATTTCACTCACCTTTAGCAATCTTGTCCATTTTCAGAAACTCCACGGACCCCTTTTTTTTTTTAGCTAGCTGCTAACTGCTAATCACTTCCTAAATGTTCCAAATGCTGAGCTAACTGGCGGCTAATTGCAAGAGAGCTCTTAAGCAGAGCGAAATAATCAGTCATCAACGTAGAGTTATTATTTAATCATGCAGTAATAGCTATCAGCGACAATATATATACATATATATATATAAAAATCAGTCTCTAATTGTAGTCAGGTGAATGGAAGTCAGCTGCCTGAAATGTAAATATTTACAAGTACTTCCGGGTACTGAGCCGTGGACTAAACCAAGTCTGAAAGAGGGGTGTCACAATCAAATCATTTTAACAAGTTTACATAAAATACAGTACTGTAATGTCTTGCTTTGAGGTAGTGACGTGCTGAATTTTTTTTAAATATCTGGAAGCTTGTGTGTGTGTGAGACGAAAAGAGAGACAGTAGCGTGGGTTCAAGTTTTGCGTGACAGAGAACAGCAGATGTCAGTCTTGCTCTGTGGTGGAAACACAGTGGCAACAGAATCTATTTTTAAAAACTAATTTCCACACATTACTTGTATGTTCAAAATGCAAACAATTAATCAATGATATAGGAATGTGTCACTTGAAATATAGACACTAAATTGTGACTATTGCTCATAGTCACAGTTGAGAACTCATTTACTAAGCTGCTAAGAATAACTCTGATGTTGCCAGGTTGTGATAAATCCTTGTAGCTGGTAGCCTGTTTATACTCCTCCATTTGCTCTTCTTTATCTTAGTGCATAGTGTGGACACTACTAGATCATCCACCTGTGGTAAAACCCGCAGAGTATCTAGACCAAATTCCATTTATTAGCATCTTATTAACACTGATAATTCTAGACCTGGCAAACCAAAAGTGATTTATAAACATGAAATAATAATTAATTAACCATTTAAAAAGCCATTATTTACAACTTGTAAACCCTTGATACAAGGTGCCTTACTATAAAGTGGTACTTCTAGTGTCACAATAATGACATCAATAGGCTATAATTTTATACCTAGAGTATCCATAGTTTGATGCACAATGCTGGGTATTTAGTGACCTTATGATGCTTATAATACATTAAATAAATGCTAGATAATATTACCTGAAACAAAGTACAAAATACACCTTAATTTTTGTATGAGTATAGAGTATAGAGAATGCTTATAGTTCCCTTTTTGATGAGCTACAGTAGGGGACAGCTTAATTCAGATTTTGCTTATACAAAGGTCACGTTTATCAAGATATAAATATAGTGATGATAGTTATATTAATCATATATTTTGCTTTGAGATATTGTCTTCACTAGTCACCAGAAGATGGCACTAAATCTCTCACATTAGTTTTTAAAATCCAATGCTGGCAAAACCTTGGATTAGCAAATGCTTTTATTATATTTTATGAGATGCAAAAATGTTTGCATAAATGTATTAATGAGCACAGCACTTCTGGCAAGAGCAAAGCACATGCCCATATTCAATTAGGGTGGGATGAGGCACTGTTTGCGGCAAATGTTGCATATTAGTTGTCAAAAGTTTGTTTGTGAGCCCTAAATTTATTAGGACTGTCGTGCTCAGTTAAGAGAAAATCATTAAGGCGCCACTTAAATCCCCCCATTGTTTAGTTAAACACTTATTACATGCACCATTAGTTTTGATTTGGACCTATTAAAGAGATTAAATGACTGATCAGCAGCTGAAGGATAAAAACAAGCCCTTCAATGCAGCCTCATTTTTGTCTGAACAAGATGATCTCTGACCACAAAACATGTCAGAACCAGCAAAGGGCTTTGTGACAGAAATGTGAGCGCTGTTTATTCATGAGGGTGAAATTAAAACATTAAGATCAGCTCTGAGAATAGTAGAGTCGAGTTAAATCCATTCATTACCATATTCAGTAACATAACATGCTTTTTTGTTGTTTAGAATATAAAATAGAGATATTCAAATTATTCCAGGAATTTTGATTTTGTAAATCAATTAAAAAACTAAAGTGTTTTCTAATAAGTCAAGCTTTTGACAACAAGATAATGAAAATAAAGGAGTAAATCTTCCTTCCTTTCTGAAAATAGATTAATTATTGGCATAATTATTTAAATTTGGAGACAGTAAAATAAGCCATAAAATATTTATCTGTATTTCTCTAAAAATGTTAACTTTAATCACCTAAAGTGTGTGTAACTTTTATTTAATTTTTCTATTTTTTAGAAATAAGCAAACCTTTGAATGCAGTTTAATTTAGGTTGAGCATACTTAACTTGGGGATGAGAGTGGATTTATGTAAATAACATTAGTATATTAAATAAGACTTTATCCATATTCTGTTTTTAAAAGGGGGAAGGTTCAAATTTCCACTACTCTAAAACTCATCTAATGTTGAGATTTCAACAGCATTAAAGAATTTGGTGAGTCAAGCCAACATCAACATAACAAGGAAATATCTGTCCTTTTGCATCATTAAAGGCAAGCATTTTGATGTTGGGTTGCAGTTTGCATGCGAGAGCTTGTTGCATGAGAGCACATAATGTGTTTCTCCGTATTTCTGTCCTACAGGTCTATTAAGTGAATCTTGCATTTTTATTTGATGCAGAACCTTTCTGGGACTCTCTCCAAAATTGTCACTAAAAAGATCGCCAATGTTCAAAGTTTATAGCTTTGTAAAACTTGAAGTAAATGTGTCAACACAGGGTGTTTCAATTTTTCAGTAGCTGTCCTCATTTTAATCTTGTTTATACATTTAATTTTTCATAATATTTTTTATTGAATTCAGTTCAACTAATTGCTGTTCTGTGCCAATTAAATTCAGTTTACATCAGTTTATCTTATTAGTCAGTTTTTATAGGGAGTGACAATACATCATATTTCTATATAATTGACCAATTAAAAAAGAAATTAAGTAGTTTAATCAGTGGTTTGTACTGTAAATGACATTATAAAGTTAATACTATTTTGAAAGAACGCTGCAAATAATATTCAAATCTATTGTCATTACCCACGGTAAGTACCAGCAGAACAAAATGCAGTTTAGCACCTAACCAGATCTAACCCATGCAAACAGAAGCAAAGGTGCCAGCACATACACCGTATATAAAGATAAACAAATGGGGAGTGACAGTAAGAATGTAACCAGAAATCAGTAAAAAGTATGTACAGTAGAAAGGCTCTAATTATGTTCTATACATACTAGACTTCTTTAATTAATCATTTAGCTTTGATTCACTATTAATGTGAGTTATCAGACCATATAGTGTACATGTATCTATTTTTCCTTGTCATATAAGACACACAATCTCTTCCTCATCTCTTCATTACACCTCCACATAAGATCTGTACACAGTACGTTGGACCAAAGCAACAGTGACTGGCCCCTCCTGTGTACACGATCGCCAGTATCCAGATGATGTCCTGCAGCACTTCCACAAACGGTGCTTCAGCAGTGCAGAGGGAGGTCTGTGAGTGTGGTTTATTAAATATGCCCAATGGCCCTGCGAGCTCGCCCTGGTGACACTCTTGCCTCTGTGTCTCTCTCCTCCCCGGCCCGACCGCACCGCCCCAGTAACGATAGTGCTTGCATTACCCAGTGGGTATAATTATTCTGTATTTTGCTGCCTCCGTTCTCTCTCTCTCTGTCTTTCCCTCCCTCTCTCTTCCTCTCTCTCTCTCTCTCTCTTGCTCTCTCTCTCTGAGCTTGGCTGGGTCCTGACACCGAGGTCCAGGCGGAGGGCTGCAGGGCCGTTGCTTTGTGTTCACAACACCCTGAATGGCACTCACCGCACTGTGGCTCTGAACAGGTGGGGGCGGTGATGGGCAAGGAAGGGGAGGAAAGGGAAGGGAAGAAGAGAAGGGGGGGAGGGTGATACTCACTGGATGCCAAGGCCTCTGGGCTGGATGGGGGGTAGGGGTCGTGGGAGAAGACCTGCCCACCTACTCTCTTCTGCCCTTCTCACTTTCCAAATCCAGTTTCTTATTTAATTTATTCTCTCTCTCTCTCTCTCTCTCTCTCAGTTCCTGGGCAGCAAACGGGTTGTTTGTCCTGATGGCATCACTCTCTTGTCCTTCTACCTGCTGGACATGGGATGCCTCAAGGCTGTGTGAAATCAGAAAATAGCATGAAGAAACGGAGTGTAGCAGGGAGGCAAAGACCCAAATAAACATACTTGAGGCCCTTATGCAGTGGGACTTTACAACTCACTGTGTAGCATGACACTATCCTGCTGTCATTTTGTCCCAAAGCCTGATGGGAAGACACAGTGGCGGTACATGGCTCACAGCCAGAAAATCAACATATGTACTCATCATCCCGCGCTTTTCAGGGAAAGAACGATTTTTTTCTCTTTAGCTGAAAAACAGAACGAAACCTTGTCAGACGCTTCTTGAGATGACGGTGAACTTCCCCTTTCCCTTCCAGCTTGAGATCGACACTCAGGCATTAAGGGAGGACTGGAAAAGTATGTGTGCATGTGTGTGTGTAGGAGGAGACCACTGTGTCGACTATGATTAGTGTTTGTGGTAGGCCCCTGCCGCCATTTCGGAGCTTGTCCTGAAGATTAACAGGAACCGCACTGTCATTTCTCCCATGGGGGGCTGTCCCCCTGTCCTCTCCCGTCCTTAGCACAGGGAGGGATCGCATCTTTCTCCAAGAGGCAGTGTCGAAGTTGACTGAGGGCAACAGGCTGGGGAGGCTCCAAACCTGTTGAGGCAGAGTGTCTCGCAAAGTGCTCACAATCAAAGTGACAGATGTGGGCTGGATGGAGCGCTGTGCGAGGATATCTCTCCATTTGTCTTGGACAGAATTGCTTCTCCAAGGCTGCTGCATTTCAAACAGACACACACGTGCTTAAATAATACATAAACATGCTTGCAAACATACTGCAACTTGAACAGAGGAGGAGTTGAGACTGTGAGGTGGAGGGGAGGCACAGGCCGAGCTCCTTTATCGTTTTTGAAGTTTTTCGTCAGTTTGTGCATGTGTGAGCGAACGTGGGACAGAAAAGAAGAGAAAGGCCAGGAGTAGGAAAAAGGTGGGTCTGCCCTGGGGTCAAACACATGCACACAAACTCAAACACACAGCCATACGAACGCACACACTCGCATGCGCGCACACACACACACACACACGCGCGCGCACACATACTTCTCGGGCTGCTGTGGCATGTTTGGAGCAGTGCCTTGTCAGATTAGGGCCATGCTGGCTGTGTTTGATGGCCAACCTGGACAGACAAGGCCTGCCAGGCACAAACTACTCAGGCACATGATGTCAGGGCGGACACATACACACATGCACACATACACAAAAATTATCCCGCGCCAGACCAAAGAGACAGATGACACCTGGCATGAAGCCAAATCTGTGGGTGTTACCACATCCAGCTGTTGGCTAGCCTTAGGTACCGGTTCCCTGTGAAGGGGATCATGCCACCCCGTAGCTGTCAAATTAGCCTACAGGGCTGGAAAGAAGAGACGGCCTCGTTGTGGAAATAGCAAAAATGGGGGTGGGGGGTGGGGTGGTATTAAAAAATTTTATTAATTACTCTCCAAGCTGGGAAAAAAGGTTAAACTCCCAAGAACATAAATCAGGAAGGGTGGACTTATTAGTGTGAACCTGTAGAGGAGTGAGAGGCTTATAATGAAGACACACAGGACATATGTATACACACACACACATACACACATACTATTCCAAAACCAATGAGCATAGGCAATATGCACACATGTATCGCACGCATGTAATATTATTAGACAGGAAAAAAAAAAAAAAAAAAAAAAACATTATTGTATGTACACATGATATACATAGTGCACCCTGCATGCTCATTCACATACACAGACTCATAATACAGTGCCAGGGCAAGCTAATTACTGCCAGTGCTAAGCAGTCACCTGGGAGATAAACAGTTTTGAGTGGAAAGGCATTTCACCAAGATTTAGTTATTTATTTTTTACCTCTTCTTGTCCCAGCGCTAGCGCAGACACAGAATGTCAGTACACATCCAAAATGACATTAAACAAAACAGCAAGTGTTTCCTCAGTGAAAATTTACATCAGAGGAAATTATAATGGAAAAGCTGTCGAAAAGGAGATTCATAACAACTGCTGAATGTAACAAGCGTGATTGAGGGCTTTAAGGATTTTAAGTTGTCATCAGTCAAAATAAGATGATTATCAGAAACACTGGAAACATAGCTGAATTAGTTTGTAAGTAGTCCAGCAACATGAAAGAAGACATCACACATAATTTTAAAGATATAAAACAACAACTTTTCCAAGTCACCCATTGAACTTGATATGGGGAAGGAGTTCCAATGTCAAAATTATACCCAGACCTCACATAAGCCATTTGTTTTTGCAAAATTCCAAGGAAGTATGGAGCAACATAAACTCGTTGGGATGAGAAAATACATAAGTCTCTTTACACTTACTCAAATATTATTTTTACAGGTTACCTAATCTTAAGAAAGTAATAAAAAAAGTATATTAATTACTTAAACATACTGAACATTCAAAATGCAAAAAATTTGTGTACAGGCAAACATGCAGTGCAATCCTATGTGGAAAAAATGTTCAATAATAAATAAAAAGTGGAACATTTACTTGGTTTTAATTGATTTTTTCTTCAATAAAAAGTCCTTTTTTCCTTCTGATTAGCATAACTTTTCGAAACTACCTAGAAAAATTACTGAAAGTTATCCATTAAGTGAAGCTTTACCAAAATTATCTCAAAAGAATAGCTTACTATGATTTTTACTTCATCTAAAAGTGAGAGCTGTTAAATCTGAGCTGAAAAAAACATTAGGTTTTGTTTTATTTTTTGCTCAGATCTCTTTTATCACTACAGCCGTAATGCCTGCAAACTTAACACAGGAAAGAGGACTGTTCGATTACTCTAAGAAATAAAAAAGAAAAATATAGTGGGCTGAAGTGGTTTAGACACACAGTGAAGCCTCCTAGATCCAAAGTGTCCCTGCCATGCTGGCATGCTAACAGCCACAGTCGGTTTCCTGTGGGTGGGGTGACATTGACAATAGTGAAGAAGTAAGGACTGCCAACAACAACACTGCTCCCTGGTGTGTGTGAACATGTTGACCCTTGAGAGCCTGTCCTGCCTGGAGACAGACAAGGTGTGTGTGAGCATGTGTGTGTGTGTGTGTGTGTGTGTAGTTGTGTGTTAGGGGTATAAGATGGAACCTGACAGGAGTTTAGCACTGATGACCACCCGCGAGATGGCAGAACTCCTCCTGAGGGAGTACACTGTCACCCCTCTGGCGTTTGAGTATGGGTTGTGTGGATTGTTCTCACCTGCTGAGCTCGTCAGGCTTGAAAAATGTTGAAAAAATAATAAGACACTTAAGTATAAGGTCATGTTTTTAACCAGGAAATTTTCTAGAATCACATGATGCAGCTTGATATAACAACTATATATACCACCATAACTCCATGACTACCTAAAAAAAACCCATCCACTGATGAAGAACAAATAAATAAAGACAGAGACACAAAATTAACTTTCTCTGTCTGTGAAAATGGGCGTTGTCAGCAACACAGTCACAACATCCATTGAAAAGAATGGATAATAAACTGCACATTTGATGAGAACAGGGGTTGATTACAGTTGTAATGAATGGTGGGCAGTGCCCATGTTGTCTGGGGCCTTCATTTCAGTGAATCAAACATCTACATCTGTTACCTGATTCTACTCTTTTCATAGCATACCAATAACAACATGTTGAAACAACTGTCATCTACGAACATGCTGAAAAATTATGGATTACTATGGACTGCAGCTTTGTATACTACATTGGAGTTCATCGCCTTCTCTTCCTCTCTTCTACTCCTCCGCTGATGTTTGTCCCTGAGGTGCTCCTCAATGTCTTTGACTAAACTTCAGCCAGTCTGGTGACAATGCCCCATAGGACAGTTGAGAAGAGACTACTATGATTGTAATGGAGGGTTTATGGCAGTGGTCTATCACACTGTGTCACCCATAAAAGCACAACAATCCAACTGGCAGGTGCAAGGTACTTCTGGCTACAGAGATGAAAAAAAAAAAAATCATATGTTTACTCAACTGTTCTATAGACTTAAAAAGAGATTCTGTAGAGAGAGGGACATTTTCAATTTTGTCTTCCTGTTGTGTCACACTCACTCACTGAAATACAGTGAAGACTGGGTGTCATATTAGTTGAAGAGGAGAGTTTTAGAATAAAAGTCTTGTGGAAAGGGCGACATTATCTTATTTTTGTGTGAGGAATGAAGAACGCATTTTACTTTTGAAAGTAAAAAGATTATTTAATTTGATGAAGCACGCCTCATTTATTTACTTCATTTCAGTTATTAATATAATTGATTTGTTTAGATCAGACTGCATCAGAAATGGAACTAATCTGCATTATTGGATAGACTGATCATTGAGAAAAAAAGTTATCTTCCTTTATTATGGTAAAAGAAATCCTTCAAAATACACTTATAACAACAATATTCATGAACCTATCTATATAATTATCCCTAACACAGAACACCTACTTGACAAAAGTCCATATCATTGGCATTGAAATGCTGGAACACAGTGTGAAATGACATTAGGACAAATAACACACCACATTAACACCATGTCAGCACTTGGCGAATGTCTTTGCTTTTTCTTTGTATCTATGTTATCTGTGTACATTAACTATGTGTATGGGTTTGTGTGTGTGTGTGTGTGTGCGCGTGTGTGTGTATGAGGCATCATCACATGCTCCTGTCCCTGAGGTTAGTGGATGAAAGAGGGCTGTAAAGAGGAGCATGACAGCTATGAAAGTCACAAGGGGAGTCCACCAGCGCCGTGAAGAAGGCAAAGTTTCCCTCCCTCTGTATGACCTGAGTGTGTGGACATATATGTTTCCGTCAGGAATATATATGTATAGTGTATGGCGCGTAGAATACTGTCTACATGGTTAAATAAAAGGCCGTGTCTGTTTGCCTCTGTGTTTGTTTCTGTGTCTGTTTCCCTGTGTGTGGATCATCCTTGAGCTAAATGCCATACACTGGAATCTATTGTAGAGCCTATCAGCACTCTATCAGCGCCCACATCCTCTGTCCCCTCACCCATCCCGCCGTCTCATCAACAGCATCTTTCATTGCCGGCTTACCCTCCCACCTTCATCCCTGAGGCAGGCATTGCAAGTGTGTGTGTGTGTGCGTGTGTGCGTGTGACTGTGCGTTTATATCCTCAGGATCTCACTTCAAAGACTGGTGGTTTTGGATCGGTCGAAGTTTGTGAATGTTGAGGCATTTTTGAGATGGATAGATAGTTCTCTCTGTGTGTGTGTGTGTGTGAGTGTTTGTGTGTGTGTGTGTGTGTGTGTGCACGCACGTGTGTAACTCAGCACAACATCAAGGATCAGGAGATACAGAGATGACTTGTGTTTTTCTGTCCAGATGTCGATTTCACGCCACCCTCGTTTACGGGTGCTTTTCAAAGAAGCCAGTGATCAGCTGTGTGTCATGTGCTGCTAAATTTAGCCTGAATGAGGAGAGTTTTTTGGTCTTCCCTCAAGATCAAATGTTATCACCGCTGCACTGAGAAACACTGTGCACAAACACACAAATCAGCAACTGTCCCTCTGGGTCACTTTAGGCAGGAGCCTAACCATTTTTAGACCATACATTCACTTTATTACATTTAAACTTAATCAGTAATGTTTATCTATCCAACCACTATATTGTTCACTGACCGCCTTCTTTTGAGATGCAACTGGCAACTGGACTGGGGAGTATGAATCGAGGCCCCTGGCCCTTTACTTTGTCAACAAGGCCCACTATACTAGAAATGGGGTACAGAGGGCTGTAATTCATTTCATGGGACACCGCGAGGGAAAAATAAAAGTGTCCCTCAACAGCACACACTCTGCAAATTGGTGAATTAGCTTGCCTTTAACCTTTCAGTGATCTGTTTGTCTTCTGCTTATCCATGCTCGTCACTGTTAAACACCACTTTCTTGTCAAGGAACATCTTCTCACTGATTTAATTGGGGATTATGACACCTTAAATGAGCTTAAATTTCATTCTGAATCTTTATTTCCATAACTGAATCTAATTGAATATGAGGGGAAAACATTTTTCTCTGTAACACAACTTAATTTATTCATTAACATACCAGTCTTCTAATGGTATTATGTAGTTCAAAGTTGCATTTAACCATTTTAACCACTCTGGAAAGACCTGAAAATAACTTCTGCATTCAGCCTGATATTGGCTTAATGTTTGCCATACCTACTGCTAAACATATCTGGGTTTAACTGGTTTCATTTGGTGTCCAACATTCCTGACAAATCATTAGTTTCCTTTTTCTAGTTTACTCCAAGTTTGATGTTGGACTAGTAGTAAGAGTTTGATTTCATGCGCCTGCAATTTTACAGGCTATTTGGATATGGGAGTATTTTATCAACATGTAAGTGCAACATGTGGGTTAGTGTTTCTCTTGCAGTAAGAATTATATATAAAAAAATACTAAAAACAAATAATTCCATACATATTAAGTGATATATATATATGTGTGTGTGTGTGTGTATGTTGATGCAGGACTGTCACTGCCAGATTGCAGCTTCATGCCCTCAGTCCACTATATAGCCAGTCAGCAGTGAAGCCACCTTCCTAACACAATAAGGAGAAGAGCAAATGGGTTTCTGGTTTATAATTATGTTTCACCACCATTAAAATACTGTTGACTGACTGTCCTATCCCCACTCATACTATATATGATGTAATTGGGGTACTATATTGTGCCGTGTCATCTATATTCATAACATAATATATTCTATCATATTGATATGTTTACACCAAGATGTTTGATAAACACACAAAATTCATAATATTTACTGTTTCTATGGAGATGAAATATCTCTAATTGAATTCCCCTTTAATCAAATCTATTCCAAGTCGCACAGGGGTGGGGTGAGGGGTTGTTTGTCTCAACTTGTGTATAAGTGGAGAATATATGCATGGTTTGACCTTTTTTCTTAAAAATTTGTCATTACATCACAACAACCAACTGCAACACCACCATTGCTACCTTCCAGAGACACAGTCTAGAAATGTACACTGGTTATCCCTATATTTAAATGATTATTGTGTCGTATCGACTGGTTTTTACCCAAGCTCAAGTGTGCCCGTTAGTCCACTGAATCTCCTTGCGTCTAATTTTCAAATTTGCTTTATAAACAACATCTCGCATTCATTATATTTATATGCAACTATTCTGACAAAACAAACAAGTGCAGTGGCTAAGCAGCAGTGTGATTGTCATATAAGAGACATGAAGCATAGGCAGGGTTGCTGATTGACTTAACCACAGTCCTGAGTCTGCTATACTGTAAGTTGGGCATATTGAAAGACCTGCTCAAAGCTGTTGGCAGGAAAACCCTAAAGAAAAACTTAACCATGGCAGACTCACATTGATGTCCCATATGTTTCACCTATGCAAAACACACCTGCATATATATATAGAATCTGTTGGAGTGCTTAAGGATATTCATTTATATACTTTTGCTTTCTAATCTAATTATTTATTTACATGCAAACCCACATTTCAGTTTGTGGGAAAGTGCAGGGATGTTTATGCTGTTAGCCAAATCATGGTAGGTGGTTTAAAGAAAAGCAGAGGTGCAAAGTTAGAAAAGAAATTACACAAGCAATAATGATTAGATTAATCTTTTAAATGGAAACAGAGGAGCCGCACAACATGTTTAAGAGAAATACTTTTTATTTGTGTTCTTGGATTAATCCCTGCTCAAGGGAAACCGGTGATTCTTGAAGGAGAGTTTACATTTAAAACTATTGGAACTAAGCAATTTCCTTAACCAATCTGGTGATTGACGCCCTCACTCTTTTGGAATAAAATCTTGTGTTTTTACGCTGGAAAGTATACCAGGTCATTTCTCTGCACAGCTCCTCTGTACCAGCCATAACCACTCAGGCACCGCCAACCATGTCCTGACATGAAACCTGTTTATGTTCTATAAAATTGTCATCATTCTGGTTTTTTTTTTTTTTTTTTTTAATCATTAGGAAATGAGACATCATAGAGAGGAAAACTACTCTGCATTTAACTCCAGGTTTAAATAAATTAAATATCTCAAATTAAAACCAAACGGGTTATAGTTTTTTTTAAAAGATGGGGGGATGAAAAATTCACTGTCCTGGTGACGTAAGCAGATGAGCTGGAGAAATATGCAAATTGGGAGTTTTTTCCCATGGAGGTCAAATTACAGAATGGCTGAGGGCAGTGCTCTCTCTTGCCCCTGCCCACCCAGGAGTCTGTCTACAAATATCCTCTTAAGTGCTTATGTCAAATGCCATCCTCCCCTGTGCTGCACTTCCATTTTTTTTCCTATACATCCTGTCACCAGGTTTCAGCTGTACTATTTTAGTATCACTTCCCAGTGAAAAGTGAACTCTCCTCCTTCCTGGAGGCTTCCTATCAGAGTCCTATTATAACAGGGGGCAGGCTGAATGACCTGGGGGCTTGGGGATCACGGACCGGGGATGGGGGTTAATTTGTGAAACATTTAATAAAGGGATGAGGATGTGACAGGGCCACACAATGTGATGGCATGGCAAATGAGAAATCCTTGAATCAATCAAGGCCAAGTGAACTGGACTAACATGGACTTAAATTAGACAGTCAGAGTGTGTAAAACTGTAAAAATTTTGAGCATTTGTGCGGCTCTGTTTACATTTTTTAAGTACTGCTACAGGCTCGTTTCCTCAACTCATTCACCCCAGTGGACCAACCCTCTCCTTCGCTTTTTTTTGTCTCCTTCACCCTTAATTCACCTCTTACCCCCAGGCCAAAACCATAACCCCATGAATGGGTGCATGACCACACACACACACACACACACACACACACACTGCAGCTGAGGTTGATCAACAGAACCTATGAGGAGCAATCGAGGCGGCTAATTCAACAGTCATCTGCATGCGTGTATGTGTATGTCTGTGTGCGTGTGTGTGTGTAAAAGTGAGACTTGAGGTGCACTCTTGTGCAATCTCCTTGCCCCGGTCCACACATATGTACTTTAGCACCTACGTGCCGAATCAGCCACCCATCTCTCTGATTGATGAGCAGAGTGGTTGCATCTTGTAAAACTCTCGTCTCGCTGCACACCTGGGATCCTTATGCAATCCAAAGTGAGGCAGTGTCTTACAAAAGGAAGAGAGAGAGTAAACAACTTCTGCTAGCATACATAAGTTAAATGGTGTTTGCCTGTTTACAATGGCAAGATAAAACAGTAATCTGAGGTGAGAAATCAATCAGATGTCTGATTCAGTTGTTTATGTAATATATTATTATACAGATGATGATGAGAGATGAAATCAGAATATGCATGCATCTGTAGGACCATCAGATAGACATTCACCAGCCACCTAATCAAATTATTAAAGGATTATTATAGTTAATACTTGTAAATTGGACTTGTACAAAGTGTATGTACTGCAGTTAATTGCTGAGATCTGGGGAAGTCCATCAGAGAAGTTGTGAACAAGCCAAACAGTCCAACCAAATTAGTGAAACCACTGTATTTGGAAGTAGAATAGACAAATTGTTGGTCTATAATTCTTCATTTATTTCCTCATTCCTGAAAACTTGATGGATTAACCTAGTGATATCAGCACTGCAACACTCGACGGATGTTTCGAACAAGATCTGGCTGTGTTGTGCTTTAGTTATATTCCCCACAGAAACTGTGTGCACATCCTTTCATGTAGTTTGTGGTAGTTTGTACTTTGAGTAACTGTGCTGACCGGTACAGCCCTCACATACCTACAGTGGTAATGAGCAACTGCAGCAGAGGGAGGCAGCTGTGCACCATAGTCTGCTAGAAAGAATTTAGTTTTTTTAGAGCCTGTTCGAGGTGGAGATGTTGTGCTGTTATTCTGGCTTCTGTCAAGGTACAAACATGGAATCGGGGGAGGGAGCATTGTTACAACGCAGGGTCTGTCCTGCTATGCGTGTGAACCAGCTCTCCCTTTTACACAGACATAGAGTCTGCTCTGTAACTACTCAGCTGTGCATGAGGTACAGCTGTGTACCCTGCTGAACTGCTGTGGCTTGCACATGTGTGTCCACATCATCAATAATAATAATTCACACCATCACTATATCATATAATAATCATCCGTTGCTGATGAGCAATCTGAGAAGTGAGGGGTTGTAACCAGAAAACAGTCACATGATTTTTGTTTACCCAAAAGACAGTGACATGTTCTATTAACTTATTGACATAATATAATTACAGCCAACATTGCGTTTGTGCCATGGCTATGAAGTACAAATGTTGCCTCCACTTTCTCTTTTAATAACATGCAGTTGCTAAAATTGTTTTAAACAATTCTATTTTTCATGTCTGTGACATATTGGCATAGCCTAGACATTAAAACTATACTGAAAGGTGTCAGTTTGATGTAATGTTCCTGGTATAATGTCAATATAACTATCAATAGACAGCTGTGGTCGTAATGGTTTTAAGCAGCTGCCATATTTATGTTGTTTGACTCGCTGTGATGGAGCAACTCTATCTCCTAGAAGTGATGTTTTTTTTTGTTTGTTTTTTTACAGCTAAACTGCAACAGCAAATGTGCTTTTGGGCAAACATAACCACAACCAGATTATGTTTTCTAGAAATGTAGCAAGGATATGTTATTAATTTATGTATTTGGCAAGTTGCTAATACTTACATATCAGTAAAATGATCACAGACAACATACAATATACACACATATATTTAATATGTCATATATCTGATCTTTGAGTACAAGTTGTAGTGGTGACAGAATTATTATACTTTTATCATGGTTATGTTTTGTCACTAACATCACTTGGCTAAGGGTAGGGAAAAATTGTGGTTTGGTCTAATTCAGAATAAGTTCACAGTAACTTCAGACACATATTATATGCACAGCAACAACTGTGATCTTAACCAAAGTGCTTGTGTTGCCTTAACTAAACCAAAGATGTCCCTGGTGTGACAATCATGTGCTTTATGAAAAAAAAACAAAAAACCAGACAAACCAAGAACTGAGAATAGTGCATGAATGGTTATAAGTTCTAAAAGCTATTGTGCACTGGAGCTAGTAAGTATTGATAACTAACATCTTCCATCTTTTCAATAGTGACAGGTATTTAGGTGAACGCAAAATGTGAGCACATTCAGAACATCCCACTCTTTGAGAGGCAAAGACACATCTCTCTCCTTCGTGTCCATGGGAGTAGCTTCACTGCGAGAACATGTTGTGAAAAAAACTCCCTCCTAGTGTCCTTCATAGCTACATCCTTGCTCATACACTGATGTAACTGCAATAGACAATCAGATGCCATCTTTATAGGCGCATGGTACAACTGTCACAGTGTGTAAGAGCACGATAAAGCGTGGTCGATAAGTCCTGTCGAAAGAGCTTACGACAAGCTAACGCTCCCCTCACCACCGCATGGTGTTGATTGTTCCACTGAATCAGTCAGCGAGACATGGCAAACCCTGTCTTAGCAGATGTCGCGGAGGATGCGTTTTCCTCTCCCTGATGTTAAGAATTAATGAAGGGTGGTGGTGTGGGTGCAGTGGAGGATGTCCATTTAATATGGTCAGTAAACTTGAGGTGACAAAGGTGTTGGGCGATGAAGTGACATGGGTAAAACCTAAACGCTTCACTCTTTTCTCTCATCATTAAGTGAAAACTGGCACCTGCTGGAAATGTATCCTGCTTCTGGCTTCTTGCAGGACACTCGCTACACTTTTATTTTGGTAAAACTAAGGTCAAATTCATTATATAATGATCCCAGTGGGTGAGAAATTCTGTTTCTGTTTGGGACTATTTCACAGTACATTCCAGTTTCATTGTCTTGATTGCAACGATGCTCCAAGATGGTTTATCTTATGATTGTCAACTTTTGGGTCAATATTGCCCATAAGACCACTTGGATCCCCCAGTTTATCAGATTTAGTGGGTCTTCTGAAGTCTGTGCTGCAGGAGTTGATTATAAAGTTCGCATGGACACGTGAAATATCAACTTTTGCAAAAACCTGCAAATTGATTAAAAGACAAAATCACCCAAGTGCCCTTTTCACATCTTCTTTGCCTTCCACTCTAATATGCTTTGAGACCTATGCAATCTATGTATGAGACAGACAGAGAGCACCACACCTTGCCACAGCTCCATGGTGAGAGATGAGGTCATCAGTAAATCTTGATGATAACACTATCTTAATGACCTTCGACCTCTCCCTCACCAGGCGGTGGGCTAAATTGCACCTTATTTGGTTGCCGGGGGGCAGAAGCACAGTTGGTGAAGTGGGTGGGTCTTCGGTGTGTTGATGCGGGGCCATGGCAGAGGGCCACTCCTGCAGAGGGTTGCTCCTTTTGCCTTCAGAAGTTGGTGGGAAGGTCATTTCTAATTGGTGCCTGTGTGCTGGCTACCTGCTGTGGCCTCATCACAGTGGTGGAGAACCCTGACTGTGAGACCATACCACTCAAACAGTTTGAGATCCTGCCAACAGTGAGCACAGAGCCACACAAGAAAACAAGTCTTTCAAAATGACTGACTAATCATCATTGTATATTTAAGTGTTGGAGTCATTCGTAAACACAAGAGTATCTTGTCGAAATACATTTAACAGTTGAAGTTTAGCTTTGGTTTACAGTAAATTTAACTGATAAAAGAATTGATTAAAAAAATGAATGAATGATTGGAAAAACAAAGCACCCACATTTTGTTGTGTAATGTGCTTAATTAACTGACAATGGCCTTTTTCTTTGCTATATTACATTATTTGAATGTGCAGTCAGCTTTTTTCCACCTTAAATTAGTTACCAATTGTATTTAATTGCCATTTATTTAAATATCTATATATAGTTAATGTGACCTTCACTATCCATACTAATCTTCACCTCATTAAAAAGTGTAGCATCTTAATCTGGCTCTTGTAATCTGGCCTTGCTCGAGTAACAAGTATTTCTGTTTTACACCACGAAAGGACGATGATTTATGCCATTCTTGCTTTACCTGTTATAAATTAGTTTTTCACATGAACTATAAAGAGTGCATCTTTTCCTCTCTAAGAAAAAAAAAAAGCGTTGTTATTGTTACTGGTATTCATAATATTATCAGTATTTTTAACCTTGCATGGTCTTGTAACCATGGCATCATCACAAACACAAGTGAATTTAGAACAATTTGTCCAGCTACAACTTTTGTGGGCAAAACTTGATTATTTACACCTCAGAAATAAGTACGGTTGTCTGATGCTGCACATCTGAAACAGCATTCCAGCTGAATGTTGAACCTAATCGAGAGGACAAGGGCTTCTTTAATGGTAGACCACACCATAAACTGCCCCAACTAGTCACAAGGCTCCCTCAAATGACTGCAAGCTGTTTTTATCTTTCACATAATCATAACACTTGCCACAAACACATAGCGAGCTGTCTTACGAAAGTTCATTGAACAATAGCTCTGTCTTCTGGCTGGTTTACACAAAACAAATTCACGGAGAATACAAAAAGCACACTGAAAAAAAAAAAACGTCAGAAAAGTCAGGGGTCATGAGCTGCGTATCCCTTTGATTTATTGGCACAGAATGAACATCATACAACAGTAATGAAATCACCGCAACTTTTAGCAATAGACACTAAGATGCGTTGAGCCAGTTAGTATGGAGAAAATTAAAAACGTGGCTGAAATGGGAGCATTTCAACAAAGGAAGACAGTAAAGAAAATAGATTTTAGAAAAACAACATCATTCAGAATTGTCCATAGACTAGAACTGTCCATTTTTGTGCTCAAAGATTTTAGTCTGTGGGTATGTGTTTCTTTTAATGAAAAACCAATGGAAATTGGGAAAGTGTACTGAATTTAAATGACTTATTCCTCTAATCATTACTTATTTTCCTAACGTTCCTAAGGTTGTCTAACACAGCCTTCAGGAAGTTAATTTACAGGTTCTACTGCCATTGCCATAACTTGGCCCATTAATGATGCTAATAGCAAACATCCAGCCAGCAACAGTAAGGCTTTCGGAGGCACGGATCATTGTTCACATGTCACAAAAAGATCCTTTGGCCTCTGGGTGCTCTTTTTCTCTCTCTCTGTGGCCTCCCTCCCTCCCTCCCTTCCTCTTTCTCTCTCCAGTAGCCCCGTGGGAGCATAAGGGTTGAAATGACACACAGTGGCTGACTGTCGCCTAGGGGCCTGGGTTCTGGCCTTGGCTGGCTGGATCTGTGTGGCAGCTGGTGAGCCCGCTGCCCTCTCTCTGGCCTGCAGCATCAACAGTGGTGGTAGTGGGACTGATTGGAGCCTCACTCTGATCTCTGACTCTGCGGCTGACGCTCAACTGCTCACTGCTGCCCACACGACTGGTGAGGAAGTGGAACAGAGAGCGGGATATAATCACGAACACACACACAAAAAGAAAAACTAAACTATCCACTGAAATGGCTGGGAGTTGGATATGATAGTCTTAAACTTAAAGAGAAAAGGTAAAAACAAACAAAATCCACCACAGTCCTGTTAGGGATGGAAGCTGAACTAAATTTGTCGATGGTAGACTGCAAAAATGTGACTCGGCAGTTACTGTGATTATTATGGGGTTATGGTGTTGAACCAGCAACCACACTTATTAGGACAAACTGATGTGAAAAAAATGCATTGATCTGGCATGAAAGAAGATGCTTTACCTAAGGACATAATGTGCTGCCAGTTAAGTAACATTAGATTAAGTCTTATTTGAACCTGTAATACCTGTAATTGCATATTCAAGGCTCAGATGCACAAAACTTACCAGTTAACCACCATTTATAAATAGAAACACCTTTTAACAAGCTAGCAGCATTTACTTTCCACGTCACCATAAACTGTACAGCCTTCCCTTAGAAAATAACAGTAGGCTTCCAAAAGACCCACTAACATTGTCAACACAGGACAAAAATGTAACTGTCTCACATCATTGTTCCCTCACTGCTTAATAAGGGTTAAGACACCAAACTCCTTATAAATAGTGTGATTAAATAACTGAGGTTAAGATGACAAATTGCTTCCACTCCCAACTCTTAATAAATTAAATTATTAAAAACACTGACATTTTTAAAGAATATGAAGTGAACTATATTTATTAGCAAGAATTCCCTTAAAGGAGTTTTTGTACCTAAAAGACAAGGTTTTTTTTGTTCTTTGCCAATCTCCCTTGTTAAATGTATCTTTTAAAGAATACAAGACACAAAGTGTGTGTGACCAGAAAAAAAAAACATACAGGCAGGAATAACGATCCAAAAAAAAGTAATAAAAGAAAATCTTGGCTAGAAATGACTGTGAATACATCCTCAACTTGTGACGATGATGGGATACACTCTTGGATTTCAGAAAATAATATGACATGGTCTGGTCCAAAGGACAGAAGAGTTGTGGCGAGTCAGGTTGGGTTGGGTCTGATCAGGTCTCAGTGGTGTCTGCTGGTGTAAATTCTGTTCCTGAGCACAACTACTGGAGAGAGGTGACGTCGGACACCGGGGTAGTGCTGGATGTGGTCAAACCACCTTGTCACATTCACATACTGCTCCTTCTCCTGAATGGCCAAGTCCACCTGGGAGAGGAAGAAGAGAGGAAAGTTAGCATATAATATCATGGTTGAATAAATGATGGAACTAAACAATACTAGGGCTGTGCCTGAATCAGAATTTTCCAAGTAATATCACAGTCTATGGCACTCAACATTGATTTTTTTAAATTTTATTTTGTCATGTTATTTAGTGGTGCCAATGTCTGATTAAAAATTAATTCAGCTGGTTTTGCTAGCATGCAGCACCTGAGCACAGAGCATTGGAGTAGGGAATAGAAACAAGCTGAGCTGCCCTCCATTTCCTCTATTTGCTGTTACATGGTTTTAAGACCAAACTTGTTGCCATGCCGCGATTCGACGGACAAAATGAGAATTGACCTAGGTGCTTCTCTACTGATTATTTGATTTAAGGACACTTAATGGGCAGTGGACCATAAAAATTTAATTTAGTTTAATATGACAAATTAGTTACAAGTTACATTGATGTTGTCGTACATTATTGTCTGCAGTGTATTAAGACACTTTATGAGGGCTTTTGAAAAAAAAAGAAAGATACTCTTGACCACAGAGTTTAGGTGAATTTGGAGATGATGGATTTAATAATGATGATAACAATACTAATACTAATAATGATGATGATGATATTAACAATTACAATAATACATTTAAAAAACAAACAATCGCTGCTCTATAACTGAAATACAATGTCTTGCAGTTTTGCTAAGTCACGTCAGGTCAAATTTATTTTTTAAAACAATTGGCTGACCAAAGCAAAATTTTAGATACAGTTAAATAATTAGTTATATTAATAGATAAAAAATTGTAACAGACAAAATCAACACTTTTATCAAGAGATTAAAATTTAAAGGAACTCTAAGACAATTTTATAAAGGTGAATCTCTGAATGTTAAGTAGGTATTTGGTTTTCAACTTTGAGATTTCTTTAAATCTTTCTTTTTCTTTCTTTTTTTTGGCTTAATATGGGCTACACCGGTGGCAATAGGCATGAAGTAGTAGACTACTGTTTTGATGGTGTTAAAAACCGAGACCAGCAAACTTAGATTAGCTAATGTCTGTTGTCCAGCCGCCATGATGAAGCTGCATTTATCTGCCATTGAAACAGCACTGAATGTGCTCCAGAGCGCTTACAGTGGTATTTGGGACAGCCTTATTATAAACTTGGTTTTGTTGGCAGCCATTACTCAGGCTGTCACAGATTTGTATTTTGGTGAGAAGCCAGAATGCAGGAAAGACATCAGGATGTCCTTGTAAAATAAATCTTATTAGGTGTGTGCTTTTTCATTATCTAATTAACTGGAATGTGTAAATTCCCCACACAGCAATCCAGCCTAAAACCATTCATCAGTCAGGTTTAATGTCTCTGTCTTGCTGTTCTCCATGAATTGAACATCAGGACAGGCTGTGGTTAAGGGTTGGGCTAGCTGACCCCTTGTCCCCGAGGTTAAAAAGCACTGATTGCAAACCAAAGTGACGCTCCTCTGCCTGGTGGCAGGAGGCGATCTTCCATCTCCGCCACAACCACTGACATCTCTCAACATGTGATGTCTCCCTCCCTCCATCTCATTCTGTCTTTCCCATGTCTGAACTCACTTTTTTTTTTTAATCCTGGAAGGCATAACAAACTTACTTGTCCCTGGTCTGAGGCTAAAGACATCACTTTGTGCCACATCACTTTACTTCTTTGAAGAGAAGTGAGAATGTGTTTGTAATCCGTGTGTTTATTGCCAACTTGTTCTTGATGCCCTTTGGCCATGTGACTGGTCTAATTGTGTGTTATGCACTGTGACAAATTGCTTATTAAAGTTGTGGTTTGACTGAAGTAAGTGCTGATAGGGAGGGAAAAGCATGGTTGAAGAGATGGATGGGCGAATGGGTGGCGCCTTGGTAAATGGTGGTGAGAACGCTACGGACACAAAATAAATCAATCAAATGTATAAAATCCCACAGGACTCTGGGAAAGTTCTGTGGGATTTTATATTCTTCCACGAGTTTTGACATTATAATTTACAAAAATATGTGTATATGTATCCTAGTGGTGTGCATAAATGAGTAACACTATTTGAATATTACAAAGTTGTGTGATATTGACAAAAAAAGTAAATACTGAGAACATTTTCCTTTTTTTTTGACAAGTTCAAGCAATGGAAACCCTGAGTCTAGTCTAAACTTGCCCCAATTCTTTCACCTTAACCCAAAATCAAACTAATCCAGACCATTAACCAGACTCAGAAATCTGAATTGTATGAGATAAGGGTGAAATAAGTGACAGAAAAGGTAACTTACTATGAGTGGTTGGATTCCATAGTACATGAGAATATCAGCTAGGGTGAACTGGTTTTTTGCCAGATAGGCTTTGTCTTGCAGGTAGATGTTGAGGTCCTGAAAGAGAAAAATTCAAAACATAATCAGCAATGCAAATTTGCTCATTACTTACAATAAGTGAATGCTTTATAATAAGTATTTCTATGTAAACGTGCTGATCTTCAGAAGACTTGCTATATTAAGTGGTGAGGTGCTTGTGGTTTGTTGGTTCATGCTTTCATGTATCTATGTTTGGTTTTATACACACTCCACATTGTTACTGATGTCTTCTCTTCACTACACCTTATCTATAAATAGGAGAAATACAATACATCATTCACTACCTTGTGCATGTAGTGTGAGTTCACACATCCCACACCGCACCTTCTGCACACAACTAATGTTTTGTATCAATCTGACATAAGATTTCAACATCATCAGAGGAAAACGTTGGTGTCTTGGCCATAGGTCAGTTATAAAAGCCTACCACACCGAAGAGTGTCTCTCCTGCTGGGCTGCTGACAGTGCTGTCATCAACTTACTGTGATGGAAATCATCACAGCTAGTTTTACGATTGAGTCATTTTAAGACAAGACTTAGTTTATAATAATAAAAGTTTATAGCTTGCCACAACATTGCTCTCACATTGCCTTGTGACAGCTGGAAAAAAAAAAAAAGAAAGAAAAAAAAAAAGGTCGACTCACAAAACAAAAATGTGAGCCGACTCGGGGTCCTCTCAACTGATGCGTCGACTCATCGACTTTCAGGGGACTGCTCTACATCCTAGCTTGCGTGTGTGTCTGTGTGTTGTGCTATGTGAAAAGGAATAATATGTAACCCGAGGGGGTAAAGCATCTCTCCCCATGACTAGCGACTTAGTAAATATGTGTACAAAAAAGCTATTTGTTTACGCCACTACCAAATGACTACAACTCTCGCTTGCAAATCTAATGAAGCTGTCCTAAACTTGATGTTTTTTTTCAGTCCATGTCTGTGTTCAAAGTTGTGCATGGACATGCTGGTCCCAGGGGAAGGGACCATCTTTAGCACTTGTACATTGTGAGAAGGAAACACTCCATGCACACTGAACATCTTGGGGGCAAATGGAGTTATTGTGCGGCAAGAGTGGGTGATGCCAAACAAGGCATGAAGACTGCAGACTTCCTCCTCTTCCACAATCAGATCCTTGCTTTTCTTAGCCTACAGCAATGGAGCTGAAGCCCAGTCAAGCATCAGAGGAGAGGCTGCTCTCCTGCCTCCCCCCACCCAGCGAATGGAGATCCAAACCTGGTTTCTTATCTACCTGCCTCCACCTTAACTTGTGCACTCTTATCATCAGTACATTCATATAAAATATTGCTGGAAAAAGTTTGTCGCAGGTTTTAAACAGAGTACCATTGTACTACTACAGTTACACTTTCAGAAACGCAAACAAATATGAAAAAGTGTGCAAGAACTCCTCTGAGTTTTTTGTCCTGTGAGTAGGTCATGTACAGGCTAGAAAAGCAAAGAAAGTAAACTAATAAAAAACTACTGCTATTACCTGTATCACAATTGAAGTTCTACAATGACACTCAAAAGACCATTTTCATTATTGCAGCCTTTCTATACATTTGTTACGGATACAGGGGCCTGTTGAGTTTACACAACTTTCTACTGGCCCATAGGCTTCAGGCACGCATTACTTTTGATGCCTGGATCGGAACTCTCAAGAACGTAATGCCTCAATACTATTAAATGATTTCGGCAAATCTTAATTGAACAGGCGTTTTCTGTCTTTCATATTGAAGGTGCATATATTTCTTTCACAAAGAGACAGCAATCAAAATTCAGCAACCATAAAACCTGTGATAAAGAACAAGGAGTTTAAGATGTCCATGCTTTCTGTCGACTATAGATAAAGTGGAAACTGACTCAGATGTATTTAGCAGCATACTAGTGTATTTGTATTTGCATCCAATGAGGGCTGGGCAGTACAGCCCAAAATTTATACCATGGTATAATTTGAAGCAAGGACGCTAATGGTATATTTGTTTTTCTGAAAAAATCCATACTAAAGAGCAAATTCATACCGGTGTACTTTCCATACTATTTATACCTATCTGCCCCTAAAACCAATGATAACAGTCAGCTTCCACAGCAGCAGGAAGTCACCCAGTACTAGCCTAATTAGTTTAAGGTGGACTGACAGCTTTCCCCCCACATTCAGCTAACTTTGGGTTCAGGGCCAAAGTGGCCTGACTTGTCTACAGTCACATTTACATGAATGACAAGATGTTTATTTCTGAAACAAGTCTGAGCTTGAAAAAACTGTTGATTTCTTATTTGCATCCTGAGGTGAGAAAGTTTAAGAACTCATGCAGTTGACAGTTTTTATCTCTGGATAATTTAATGGGAGATGACTGGTGTGCTTGAAAGAAGAGCGTTAAGGATGGAGCTAAAGCAGCAGGACAGGACAGGGGGCCAACGGGCACCAGAGCTGAGCTGCTCAGGGCAACTTCCTTCTGTAAGTGGCACCATTAAAACAGTTAAGAGGCCTGTCCAGATAACATGCTGCCACACAGCATGACTCCTCACCCATGCCACAACAGTGTGTTATATTGAGAAGTGTGCACACGCACGCACACACAAACACCCACCGACACTTCATGCTGACAGGACAGTGCCAAGAGGCGCCTAGCGTCCAGCGGACCAACGGCTGACGATCCATTTCATGCTGACTGGCGTCAGGCATATTAAAACATTTTTCTCTGTTTTGTGGGGCCATGTCACTGCAGGGCCATACATCAGTCTGTATTTCTGTCGCTTGTGCTTTAACAAGACCAGCACACACACATGCACAGTGGTTTAGCTGGTGGACAGAGGAAAGGGAACGAGAGAGAAACTGAGATGCTGAGAAGCTTAATTCTGAGCAAGCTCGGAATGAACTGCATTAAAATCTGGGACAATCATTTGTTTGAATCATTTTCCTTGAATGTCAGTCTCTCTACCTTCAGGATGGTCTTGATATCATCCTTGGTGCATCCGTTCAAATTGGTGACTCTGTACTCCAGCCACTGCTGCACCACAGCCCTGCTCTCTGTGGAGTCACCCAACAGCTCTGGGCGCTTGGCCTCTTTCACCAGGTGACAGGCAATTGTCACCAGCCCCACCAATGGAGGACCATTATTATTCTGTAACACGGGTACCTGCAGGGAAAGGTGAGACACAGAGACGGCAGTGAGATGGAGAGGAAAAAGGAAAAAAGAAAAGAAAGTTCATTTATTTCATTCAAGTTCACACAATTATTTCAACACATCTGAGATAATCAGATATTGTATTTACACCTCCTTGAAAAAACATGCTGTGTCAGTTTCAAATGCAGCAAAATGTATCCTTGATGACTACACACATCCATGAATACATTTGTCTCATCAAGTGCATGATACCCACGGTGATTATCAACATTTCACTTGATCAAACAGATTAATTAAATGAGATTGAGTATGTAGGCTAACGTCCAGGTGGATATGTTCAATATAAGGATGCCAGAATAACGGTTTTCCACTTTTTCTTAACAATTAGGCTGTTTTAACTTTCAGTACACAGTCTTGAAGATTCTGATGCAATTAGTTTTTAGTTATGCCCTTTCCTTAATCTTTTACTTCTCTTCTTCCTCTTTCTGTCATCAGCACTGAATGTGCAAACCGTGCAACTCCGTACAGTCCATTTATGACAGACAGCTCACTCCACCCCTCACTTTACACTGTGAACATGCGCAAAGCATGGAGCTATTTCCATTGTGCTAATGTGTGGAAGCAAGTAAGCTGTCATCGAGTGCCGCTGCCTGGATTTACCCTGCATATCAATCGAAATGATTAATACAACCACTGGATATTAAATGATAACACGAGGTAGACATGCCAAGAGAACTGCCTTTATTTTAACACACGACTAGCTAGTTAACACATGCTAGCTACCGTGTGGTGTTACAACAGCTTACAAGCTTCCTTTCACGTAAAATAGAGGTTTAAAACCAGTAATAGACGCCACAGCGATGAACCTTCATATCACCTTTTTATCCCCCTGAGTACTGTACTTGTTCGGCTTTTTAAGTCCTAAATATTTCTCCAGCGACGATAGCTCCCGCAACGCCATGTTTCAGACTGTCTGAGTACAGTGAACGTCTGACCTGATTGGGTAAAATTGTCAAGTCCCGCCCATCAGAGTTTCACTGACTGTAGACTTAACCAATGGAAACATACGACGTAAGTCTTCCATTACGTTGCATCAGTGAATGAGCCATCATAAATAAAATAAAATAAAATAAAACAAGACAAAATAAAATACAATAAAATAAAAATAATAACAAGAACAATAATAATAAAAATAATAAGCAGATCTGTCAGTTCATAGTAACATGCCTGGTTTCACATGACTTCTCTGTTTGTGGTTAGGTGGAATCAAAATCAAAGTTTCAGTGTCAGTCTAAAGTCCTGCAGCAAGGTTTTCCTGTCCTGTCCTACATGTCACCTGTCAGTCAAAATTGGGCTTGTTAACTACTTTTCCAGGTGTGTGTGTTAATATGTAGTTGTTTGTGAAACAGAGAGAGTGACAGCTGGGCTGAGGTGTCACACTACAAGCTTTCTCTCCATCCCCAGTGGTTCCTCACCCAGATGATAAGGCTTGAGGTAATGTCATCGACTGCAGCGATATGATTTTTATTGACTTTATTCAGACTGCAATAAAATAGACAAGAAGATGATGAGTAGGGAAGACAAATGCAAGTGAGTTTGATCCTTTATTGGAATAAAAGATGCAGTACCATGATACAAATTATTCCATTACCAATTAAAATCATGCATTCAAAATTTGACTTAAGTAAAAGCACACAAAATACTTATGACAGAGTGAAAGTGACAACAAATTGAAAATCTGCTTTAGGGTTGAGTCATTAACCACTTACTTGGCAGAAATAAGTTTTCTATTTCTGGGTAATATTTTCACTGTAAGAGGGGAAATGGTGAATATAATATTACAAATCATGAAATTCAACAGAACCTTTTTAGGCTTAAGAGTACAAACCTACACAGATTTTTTTTACCCACTTGTGGTCATCACCAAAATACTCCTTCCAGATGACCCTGTGCCTTTCCAGTGCTGTCATACTGTGACTACAAAGCATCACATTTCACATAGCAAATCATTTATGAATAGCTAGTCCACACATTATAATGTTATAATAAGATAATTATGAATACCTGAGTTAATCTAACATAGCAATTTAATGTTGGATGACTAAGGCCTCTTGATTCTCATATTGGCAGTAATTGTGCTTCATGTGAACTACTTTTATTGATGTTTATTGCCTTGCACATCCACTGTATCCACATCATTCCTTTTCATTGCATGCACTTAATATAAAAGAACAGATGATATTTTTAAACCCACTTTGTTAAGGAAAAGCTGTCCCAGAAAGCAAATTAATTATAAGAATGAGTACACAGACTATCACAAATGATTAGATGCCATGAAACAAGGTAAAGCTAATTCTCTGTACTTTTTTTTCTCATCTAACCTTCCATTTTTGCTGTTTGTTTATAGGCTCCAGCACGTCATACACTTTTACCCTTGTAGGCCTTCCATAAATGCATGCCTGCAGCGTTAAAGTGCGTCTCCTTTAACTAAATGCCTCGAAGCTGCCACATCCTGTCTGTACTCAGGCGGGCTGAGGACAACGATCCCCAGTGCCCAGGACTAACTGTAGCCTGTGGGAGTTTTCTCATGCCGATTGTGATACACAATCTGGGGTCATATTAAGGAAATCTACAGTGGGGGTCATTAATAGTGCCGTGGGGCTTCCCAAGTCAGGCACAGCCATAAACACAGCCTCAATCCTGGTAGATATATCCCCCTCTGCCTAGTCTGTAGCTTACAATATGCTGTTACACTGATTTGTCTAGCTGGGATGCAGGGTCAAAGCCCCGCCTGTCTCCTCTGCTACCTTTCATGACCTGTGAAAGCTGACTGAGTACTGTATTTTAACCACACAGATGCTCGCAGAAGGAGAGGGGAGGAATTGGTTGTGAGTAGCCGACATGAACGCTGTCAGCACGGATTGGTGAAATTGCATATTGGTGCTAGGTCGGATCCCTAGTGTTGAGTGAACACTGGGGGGGGGGGGGGGGGGGGGGCGGTTAGGTGACAGTTTGGAAGAATGCTGGGAGTTGTGAGATGACGACAGACAGATGTGTGTGGGTTGGAGTGCTGCATGTACCTTCAGCTCCTGTCAGATTTTATCTTTGATTTATCTTGTCCAAGGAGTTCGATGCATGGTTGACTTTTTTGAGAAACTGACATGAAAAAAAAAATGTTGGTATATGGATAATAATGTGTGTACTGGGCCTTAAGTTATGAAATGATTCTGTAAGAATTCTGGCAGAATTAGCTTATAATCACTTTTTGTAATAGTTGTAAAAAATGGTCATAAAATACAATTACTGGAAGCATTTTTTTGGTTTAAATTAAGGCTGCAACTAATGATTATTTTCATTATTCACAACTGAATCCAGTTATTTGGTCTGTAAAATGCCAGAAAAAAAAGTTTAAAAACAGCCGTAGCTGTTCTACAAACAGTCCAAAGTCCAAATATATCAGTTTACGATAACAGAAAGAAGAGAAAACATCTTGATGCATGGTTCATGTGGGCAGAAATATGTGTCACAAGAAACTGACTTTGAATCATTTATGTTCTAATCATTCATCTTGAAAAATGTGCTTAAAAAATTTTATTTGACTGATATCATTTGAATTTGTATTGTTTCACTTGAATAATTGTATTGAAAAACAAAACCTGAATTGCATAATTGGTTGACAGTTTCTATCATGGGAGCAATAAAAAACAAATATCTTTCTACCAGTAATTTGAAATTTAACTAATTTGTTTCAAACGCAGTTCCAGTAAACTTGAAACTTAATATAACATTGGATTCATTTGCTCTGAAACTGTACTTGATCCTCACTGAAAACTCTCCTCCACATTTCTCACAGTTCAAATTCAGTTCTTGCAGTTTAATTTCAGTTTACGGAGGCACACATCTGGTCGTTGAGGAAGACCAATTGGGAGCTGATTCACAGAACTCTTTTTCACATTTTTGAAATTGCATGAAAATACTTCAATACTTCAAGTTGAAGGCCATCTGTTTTCAGCATGCCTCGGCATGGCCAAAGGCTCTATTCACAGGTTAAACGTATAATATATATAATATGAAGCTTTAAGTTGTTAGATCTGGTTAATATGGCACAGCTCACAGGCTTAAATGAACGATTTCAGGCATAGCTATATTTCAGTTAACAAGATAATGCATTGCTAGGTGGGGATGTGAATTTTACTTTTGCTCCTTTGCTCAAGTGTATGGCTCTTGTGCATCTGGTGAAGTGCTAATGTGACATTTCTTTTTCTTTTTTCTTTTTTTTAAAAGGAATAAAAAAATACCTGCTAATGCACAGTATCTAACATTCAAAATCAGTTTCTAGTGACACATACTTCTGCTCACACTCATACTTCTATAAATTTAGTGCATGTTTTTCATTCATTTCCAAGCCAGATCAACATTCTACAATACAGTGAGTCACTTTAAGATAGTATACTATGTGACTAGTGGTAGTCCACGCAGTGTGTCTTTTGGCTCTGGAGCTGCTGGCTCTTGTAATGGAGGAGTGCCAGAGGATGCCAGAAATGTTGCACCTCCAGGTGCGGCCTTTGGGTCTTCATGACGACAATAGTGATGGGATTATAGGAACCACCCTGCTGCTCCATGCAGAAACAAGCACCCAAAGGCTAAAAACGAGAAGCTAGACCCCCACTACATTAAACACAAACACATGCACACATGCAAATGAGTGTATGTTTGAATTTCTTTACAAGGGGGATGGAAGGGTTGGATGAGCCAGTGACAGGGGTGGAGTGATGACATTGACATTGTGGTATTTCATGTCTTTCCCTTAACATTTATACACGTGATTAGCATTGGAAGGCACGCTCATAAGTGTGTGTGTGTGTGTGTGTAGAGAGAGGGTGGTTGAGTCTCTGGCTGATCAGGAGAGGCCCTGGAGATAAACGAATGAGTAATAAAGGCAGTTTCTCCATTTCCTCCTCCTCTGCTTACATGCCAACCCACAAGGCTGTGGGACATGCTGCGGGACACAGTACCAGCTCACAACAAACCCTGTCCCTGCCTCCCATCCAGCAGCAGTCACTTAGGACTATTAATTACCGCTCTGAATTTCCTCCTCCTTACCCGTAGTCATCCGTGTCCCCCTCAGACAAACAACCTCGGTGGGAGGATCTTGATTATTATAGCTTCTGAAAAGTCAGATTGTCTTTTATTGAAGTTGCCCACTGGCCTTGCAGGTTTCTCTCCATTCCCTCCATCTCTCTCTGTCTCACTCTCTCTTTCTGTGTCTCTCGTCCATGATTCAGGCAAAATCTTGGAGGAAACTGTTATGCTGTGGCCGGGAGGTTGATGAGGGAGACTCCCATGTTGTTGGACGTTTGAACTCACACAACTCATGTGAGGTTAAAGCATGCAGACACATGCACAAAAAAAACACACACACACACACACACACACACACACACACACACACACACACACACACACACACACACACACACACACACACACACACACACACACACACACACGATTAACACTGGCTGTAGGCTGCAAACACAGCTGGTGTTTTGTTGTTCACCAGCAGGGAGCACTGTGGATCTTTCAAAAATCACAAACTCTGCTTGCAGTCCAGTAGTATCTAAACCAAGACAGCCTTGTAAAAATGAACTTTTTAAAATCTGGAATAAGAAAGTGATTATTAAGGGAATCATGGGAGCACTGAAATCACTGAAAGTGTATCTTGAAAAATAATGAAACCAATATGTTAAGTTTTTCATTGAGAAGAAAATGAACCACTTCTACTGTCTTTTAACAACATTATAATTCAACATAAAAAAATACTATATGGCATTATTTTTAAGACTTAAGATTATTTGTTGACAAGAAAATGGGTATGCTCTGCACATGAACTATTGTCTAGGCTGTGAAAAATATGACAGTTTAGTCATCTTCAACAGTATCAGATGGAGAACAGGTTGAGATGTGGAGTTAAGTCTCTTGCATTGGCCTGGTTTGTTAAAATCTCTCTCTATCTTTGCTCAGGAGCGGATCAATGATTTTTTTTTTCTTGCCATTTTCAAATCTCCATCTTTTCGATTGCAGAGTCTAAAATGTTTACGAATCACAGGCATATGAGAACACATTTGGGAAAACTCTAGGTCCTAATCCTCCCCGCTCATCCGTCTTCATGTCTTTAACCCATTAGTTTGATTCACTACCTCTGGAGTGGGAAAGTGAAAGCTCAGGCCGGCACTTGTCTCTCCTATGACTGTGTCCACTATATCCCCTTCATGTGGCACTTTATGGCCTACTGAAGAGGGGTAGAAGGGACATGTATGTGTGTGTGTGACTGAGAAAGAAGACGAAGGGTAAGGGGGGTGGGAGGTGGGGATTGGGGGTTGGAGGGTGGCGGGTGGAGAGATAGATATAGGGAGATTCAGAGGGTTATTTGTCCCTCTTCCCCTCTCTGAGAGCCAGGAATCATGGTCTGCATGACAGGTTGCCAGCCCCCATCGGGGGTGATCTATATGAGACCCTCTTTATTGGCAATTTCAACCAAGGGACAGATGAGACTGCAGCCAGCCAGCCGGACAGCCAGACTATGATGAAAGCGCCCAGGACTCACCTGTGACTCTCGCACTGAAGGCTAGAGAAATAATACATCAGAGGTTATATGTGGAGATATGTGCGGTGTGTGGTGTGTAGATGTTTGAGCCATGAGTGTGTGTGTGTGTTTGTCTGTGTGGTAGAAATAATGTATGGCTGCTGTCATGCCCAGAGGTCTCTGTTTAGTATGGAGAGAATCACTGAGCTGTGTTGCAGGCAGATTTCGAACGAGATGCTTTGGTTACTTTACATATTGTTGGAATGTAGGGTAAATAATTCAACTCAGAGCAACAGTCAAGAATCTGTCCGTGACTTATTGCTGTTGGCTTCTTTGGAGTAACAAGGCTGTTGAACATACGTATTCCATCACAAAGCACATACTACACTGCATGTGAACCATATAAAACTCTTTCTGTGTTGTATGAACTGAATATTGTTCTGTCTGAGTGCTGAAAAACATTAAAAAGCATTCTGAAACCTTGATGTAACACTGATTGTAATAAAACATTAAAGCCACCATAAGTACTAAAACATTACTTTAAGATTCCGATTGAACTGAAACATAACTCCATTCTCCCACTGACTTTTCTTAACATCCTGCACTGGGTAACACTGATATCACATTCAGCCCCTCTCTCCCAAGTATGCGAAACACATTTCCCATTTTTCAAAGTCTTGAATCGCACGAGGCAAATCACTGGGAACTAGCATGACAACATTCAAGCTCTGAGCAGACAATATATCCCGGGGCCATTTCTCCATCCAATGCGCTGCTGAATGAAAGACAGAAGCTTGCAAAGTGACGAACACCATGAAATAGCCCTGTAATGAACAACTGCTCTCATATGAGAAGGCCCGCTCAGTTAGGACCAGCCATTAGACCCGTGTCTCTGTGTTCACTCCAAATCGATTAGTACAGTATGCCAAGCATTGATCAGCGGTTTGCTTTAAAGTGTTGGGATAGTGAAAGGGGTTAGAAAATACAGATTTAAGAGCACTGAACAGGTTTAGAAAGAGGCAAACTAAAGTCTCCATTTGTGGTCTGAATAAAAGCACTCCCAAGAGCGTGACAATACAACAGCAGCCTTGTGAGCCTGAGAGTAGCTGAAATTAGGAATCTGGTATGCACTCTTGCTTTCCTTCTTTGTAGTGTCTTTATAAAGGTTATGTTACCTTAATCCAAATAGTCTGTTTGGGCAGACCCCAGCCCTCTTTAACATCTCAAAAAACATATTTAATATTATTTAACTACCTTGACTGCATGTCTTTTACTAGTTTTAAGAAAATTGCTCATTTTAATGCATTACTTCTGTTTGGGATTTTAAGACCTCAGCCACTAATCATTACTTTGTCTTTGAATAACTTTCTTGGCAATTTTAAGAACTTATAAAAATGCTCACTGTACTCTTGACACATTGCAAATGGTTTGCCCCTGTGCCCCTGTGTTGCAGTTGGCTGGATCTATCCCAATATGCAATATCCAGTACGATTGCACCTCCACATTTACAGTCATGACAGACATGCAGGTGCACAGGCTTAAAGCTTAATTTCAATGGACTGTAATAAGACAATGAGTTAAATCACACAATGCAACGGGATATGTGTACATTTGTGAACGTAGTACACACACACACACGTTTAAGTGTTAAGTCAATGCATACATGTACTATATGTCTATATATATATTTCTGTGTGATCCGTGTGCGCAGTTCTCTGCAGTGGCTGTCAGCTCTCCTCAGTGTTTGTCATCTTGTCTGTCTGTGTTTGTCGTCCTGTCCCAGCCCCAGTGTACACTCAGCCTCTAATTAACTTAATAAAGTGTAGCAATTTTGACATTTAGGGGCCTAATTTCCTCCACAGTAGCGGGCCGGCTGACCGGCGTTGCAGATAAGGCAGACTGACAGGATCAGAGAAAAGTCTGTTTATCTGGGGAATTAAAGGGTAAAAAGAGGCCTGGCTTGGTGATAGGTGCTCTTCTGTATGATGTGTGTGGGGGTGAGGAGAACTTTTGTGCTTATATGTGTGTGAACTTGGGTTTGTGCGTTTGTGCATGCATGTGTCTGTGTTTTCCTGTGTGTGTAAGTGAGAGACAGGCCCAGTTATTACTTAAATGGCTTTTGATATAGGCTGATACAGAACGTCCGCTTGTTTATGCCTATCAACATTGTCCATCTAAAATGGTGAACTTGTAACCTTTGCCTCAGGTTTCTCCAGGCTTGCTGGTGGCGCTTCACATGTGCTGTGTTCTGTCTTTGCAAATCTCCCTCTTAATAAAGCTATCAGATTTACCAATAGACACACACACACACACACACACACAGCAGTGCTCTGTTTGCAGATACAGCCAAAGACAATCTTCCCATCTACCTGGGGGGACCTGCTAGCGCTAGTGCTCGCGGCTATACACATCCTCCATCAAAACATCACTGACAGAGAAGTCAAGTCGCTTTCTCTCCCTCTCCCCTCCCACCGCCTCCGACCCGTAAACCATTTATCTTGAGATAACTTTGTCAGATTGTCAACCAAACTCTCCGGTGGGAGCCGAGCCCAAAGCCTATTACGGGGGAATCAGTGCAGGCCGAGGCTGGTCACTGCTAAACGGATACTCCCTCTGAGCTCCCCACCCCACCCCACCCCACCAAGTCTTGACTGCATTACTGGTGCTGCTGTTCCCACATCCGCTCTGGTCAGCCACAGCTAGGCAGCCAGTAATCGAGTTGCTGAAACTGAGTTGGTTTATTGATTACATAAACCGAGACTGGTTATCAATGAGCAGATGTAATGCTTGTAAAAATGTGAGTATAACTACATTCAGTGTTGTTGACTCCAGTGTTACTCATTCCTACCTTCTTTCCTGCCTTCCATCTGGCTGTTGAATGAAATGTGTTTACATACTGAATCACCACTTCTGTGGTAACAGTGTTGGTGGCAGCAGTAGTATCAGAGAGATGGGTTTGTGTTTGGGTATGTGTGTGTGTGTTGCGTGTGTGCACGTTTCCTTTAACCCCAATGCTTTGTGACATGTTGCCCAGGCCACTCTGTGCTATTCCCAGCCAGGAGACCTTGGGTTCCTGTATAATTTGCCACCTCTAATCTCGAGCGGTCTTGATTTATTCTGGGATGCCTTTGAAGTGCCGACATGCTGAGGGCTTTGCAGGGATGGCTACCAAACTGAAGAGACCAACAACAGCAATAAAGGGAACTGAAAGAGCATGAGACAGCAAGAGGGGAATGAGGGGAATCTGTTCCCCTTAGAAAGTTGCTGCCCTGTTTTCAGAGATTTCAGATAACACTCCAAGGCTTTTCACACAGAGAGGGAGTTATTTGTTATATAATGAAATGTTGTCCTATCACTGACTTTGCAATAACAAGCATTTATAAGAAGTATTAGTATGACTAATTGATTTGGCATCTGACTTTAAGATACCAAAGTTCTCTTGGCTGGCTTGACTTGAACATTTCCATACACGCAATAGCTAATTTAAGGAGAAAATATGCTGGTGTTGACAGTGTGGGCATTGTGTCAATGAATTTTATTACAATTAAAAATGGATCAAAACAGTACAATGTGACTGAGGCCTTTTAAATGAAAGTTTTTTTACTCCTGAATTCAGAGAAAGCTGATGTTATTGTACTTAGCCCTAAACACCTCAGTAAGACATTATCAGATCAGATATTACTGTCATTATAACAACCAGTCTGACAGTACTTGAATAGCGTGTGCAATTGTTCCCGGTCACCGATGTTCAGCTCAATTAAGATCAGGATTTACTCTCACCCATTCAGTACTTTAAGATGTATATTTTGGGTCATTATCCTGTGGGAGGAGCCATAACCAGCACCTCAGACAGAGTTCTGTGATATTTGGCAGTACTGTATTTCATTGTGCACAGATTCAAGTAACCCTGTGCCAAGAACAGCAAAGTAACAGCATAGCATAACTGAATCTCCACAATTTCACAGTGGGGATTATTTTCTCTCTCTTCTGTGAACATAGAGCTGACTGACCAAAATGATCAAATTTTGTTTCATCTGTCCAAAGGACATTCTTTCAGGAGCATTGTGGTTTGTCAACATGCCCTTTACCAAATTCTAATCTGGCTTTTTTATGTATGTTTTTCAAAAGTGGGACCTTCTTCCATGGAGGGAGCTTGTATCTGTATTGGAGTAACAATTGGTCACGAAGCCTTTACTGTGACCTTGCTGACCAATTATTTTCTTTCTTATCTCCCCAGACAACTCTTCTTTCCCTTTTTCATGTTCAGTATTGTGCCAAACAACAGAATGGGTACTTTTTCCCATATGAATAGACAGAATGATTATAAGCCACTTGTGATACTAATCAAAGTTAATAGTCACATCACAATCCACTTATTTATCACCACTTGCAAGAGGTACCAATATTTTTGCAGGTATGCATGACAAAAGACTTTTCAGGAACAATAGAACATTTTTTCAGTGAGTTGTAAGGGTACCAACACTTTTGCCCATGTCTGTAGCTAGTGAAAACCTAAAAACAAAACAAAACAAAACAAAAAAACTCTATTAAACCCAGCTAATTCACTAGCTGGCTAGATAATATTGGTGTAGAGAGTGAAAGAAAAACACCCACCATGTCATCTCCCCCATAGCCCTCTGTGTGACACCCCAGTTTAGTAGTGTAATGACCCGGCACTAACAACTTTCATTTGACTCTATCAGGGTCAGTGTCAGCCACTGTATTCTGAACCACTGGTCACAAATGGACACACAGACATGTGTAGCCTGCAGAGATTAGTAGATTAGAGATAGAGGATTCATTTATTCTTCACTTAGAAAGAGGATTTTACTGTGACTTAAAAATAAACATATTTCAGAAAAAGTGACATTAATACAAGTGCTTTGTTACACTACTGTGGCTTAAAATGCTATTTTCTTCACACAAATAATGTATACTATCAACTACAATATAATGTAAATACTTGTAACATGTTACACCATTTTAGGTCATCCTGTTACCAGATGGTTTTTGAGGAGGGTGAAAAGTGTTTATGGTAGGATATAATCAAGGTAATGTCAAATCATTTTAGACAGATTCATTGAAAGTTATTTTGTAAAGGAAATATAAAGACTGGTAAAGAAAAACACAATTTAAGACTAACTGCTGAATGAACTGACCAGCCTCACTTGTTAGAAAATGATGATAAACACCCATTTTGACAAATAAAGTGACCTACAATAGAAACCCCATCTTCCTACATGTCTCTTAGTGTTGACCCTGGTGTGTGTGTATGCATAGATGTTATAAACTATTAGGGTACAGAGTGTGGTCCCAGGTGCTCTCTTGCTTGTTTTGGGACCAAACCCCTGAAGGCCATGATGGGGGCCTGTTGTTTGGGCTGGGGGGCTGAGCACTGAGATTTATTCGAGGTGGAATCACCACACTCATTACCCCCAATAGGATCTAGTGGTGTTTACTGAATATACCTGAAGCAAAACATGGCAAACCATTTGCTGAACCAGATCCAAACATGAATGTTGTGTGCATTCATGTTTCTCTAACTTGTTCTTGGGAGAGAAGGCACAATTTCAACCTACTTCCTTTTTGGGACAGTGCACAACTTATTTTTGCACGTTACGGTGCAAAGTTAACAAGTTGCTTTGGTTTAGCCTGTTTCCTACTGTCAAAATCTTCAGAAGGCCCACCTATAATTAAGGAAAAAAAGAAAGTAATTACTACCAGTCAGCACACATGATTCCAACAGTGTTAAATTTCAACAACTTTAAAGGATATGTCTAGTGCTGTTCATTGTTTCTGTTATTATCAACAAAAATGACTATTAATAATTACTGCCTTACACAACTGGAGACTATTGTCTCATTAAGAGCTGATATATAAAGGTATGACTGAAGATCTCACTTGTTATGCATTTTGTACAGTGTGGTGAAGGAACAGACTAGTCTGCTGGAAGATATGTTTTAATGCTGATCTTGCTTTAACCTTGATGAACACTTTAAAAAACTTTTATTGATCAGTCTTATCTCTTTACTACAGGTACCTTAAGCAACCAATTGCCCAGGTCCTGTAGGCTAGATAATCTGTTTTGAAAGTATGACAGCTGGCTTAGTGGTCTTAATGCTAGATAACATATTTAACACATTTACATACGTACTGTACAGAGATGCTGTGCTGGAGCTCAACACTTTGGCAATGCCTTGTGGATGAGAGGTCAGAGGAGAGTGGCCAGACTGGTTTGAGGGGACAGAAAACGCTATGGTAACTCAGATAAGCACTCTTACTACTGTAGTGAGCAGAACGCGCAACATGTCGAACCTTAAAGTATTTGTGATACAATAGCAGAAGATCACCTCAGGATCCATTGTCAGCCAAGAACAGAAATCTGAGGCTGCAGTAGGCACAGGCTCACCGAAACTGGACAGTTGAAGACTGGAAAAACGTAATGTGATTTGAATCTTGATTTCTTCTGAGGTCAGAATTTGGCAAGAACAGCGTGAAACTATGGACCCAACCTGCCTTGTGTCAATAGTCCAGCCTGATGACGATGTAATAGTGTAGAAAATGTTTTCATTGCACATTCTAGGCCCCTTAAAAACAATCAATTATCATTTGAATATAAAATGAATATGAATGCTCAACATGTGCATCCCTTTATTGCCAACTTTTACCCATCTGCTACTTCCAACATGATAATGCACCATTGCACCAAAGCAAAAGTAATCTCAAACTGGTTTCATGAACATGACAGTGAGTTCAGCTTACTTCACTGACCTCCCCGGTCACCAGGTCTGAATCCGATCTGCAGAAATTATGGTGTAATCATGAGGACCAAAAGCTCAAAGGAATATTTCCAACATCTTGTGGAATCCATGCCAAAGAGATTTTAGGCTTTTTTTGAGAGGAAAGGGAGGTCCTAACCCAATATTGGAATGGTGTTCCTAATAAAATGCTCAGTGAGTGTATGTAATGAAGCAGAGAGTAACAAACGATAATTAACCTTGATGTGTTTTAGGAGCAATAAAACAATAACAGACCAGAAAAATGTCTGTAGACAACCAGATGATGTGTGCAGTGGCTGTGACTAAGTGCACACAACTCATCTGAGAGAAAAATGAAATGGGAATGCATTATATCGATTTCTTCTTGTGCTCGCTTAATGAAGGCAAGAGGTAACTGACCGGACGATGCCCCATTATTACCCAATAAGACTGAGCAGGAGCTCCACCTCACCTTCCCAGTCAACTGGCTCTAGTCAAGCCAGGGACAATGGCACCGAGAAGAGTCACAGCAGCAGAACGGTAGCCTGCCTGTCATCTCTGTCTCGGCCCTGCCTCACCAACTCACTAACTATACCTGCCACACCCAGCGCCCCCTCTCTCTCTCTCTCTCTCATATTCACTGGCTGGGTTTTCACCAGTGCTGACAACCCACATGTAATTACAACATGAATGCAGCTGCTACCTATAAGTGAAGCTGACAGCAAGAGGCTCCACCTATAGCCCTCCTCCTCCCCTCCCTCTCCATCTCCTGTGCACCGCCGGCTGAGCAGCAGCTCAATGGAGCGCGGTGGGGAGGTGCAGAGGGGATGCTGCAGACCCACTGGCCCCACTGATGGTCTTTATTCTGGGAGGGTGGGTCTGTGGTATGCAGGAGGAGGTGAGGGTGGCTGTCTTTGGATTGGGAATGGCCGATGGGTCTAGATGCCCCCTTTGGTGGTACCCCAGCTCTTCTCCTGGCCTGCTTCTGCAAAGTCTGGCATAGTTTCACTGAATACAACTCTCTGTCTCACTGTTTCGTCAGAGACCTTATGTTGTTGTTATTACATCAGAAATAACAGTGTAAATGTGGAGTATCTCGACATAGACCCCTTTAGAGAGAGGCTAATTGCAAGGTATAATGTGCTATGGACCCACAGTACCCTTCCTGGCCACCCCGAGAACTAGACAGTGATCATCAGAGACAAAGAAAGAATTGACATGTGGGTGACTGGAGGAGAAGAGAAGAGATGTAACAAGAAAATAAGATGACTTGAGGAAAAGACAGTGACAGGGAAGAAGTGGAGGGTGAAAAAAGTGAGGAGCACTTTAGCATCATGCCCTTATGAGGTCACGCTAACAGTAGACGTTTACGAGCGCGTGTCAACTCTGAAGCCTGATAATGGTGACATCTCAGAAGAGCTTATCCTGAGCTGCCTCGGTCTCTCACACACACACACACACTCCACACACACACCCTGTGTTGTTACCGCGCTGATAAGCGAACAGGGGAGGGAGGATGAGTAGAGAGGGGGTGGGTGTTTCTGGTTGTGTGCCGTCGAAAGATTAGAGCAACGGCTTGTCAAAAGATCTGTCACAGCCAATCACATTCGCCCCTTTGTCTCTGAGGAGACAGGCTGAGGTTGACTCCAGACCTGCCTGCATCTGAATTGACTGCAAGCCCTACTCTCTGTGTGTGTCTGTTGCTAGTGATATTAAGTTATGCAGAACTTACCCTTGACACACCTGGATCATTATCCCTTACTAATGATTGACAGTGCAGAGGTGGGAGTGTTGTTGTATGCTATTATTATATGTGACTGTTCTTTACATGTGGAGCAATTACTGCTGAATTCTACAAAGGCATATTATGATCTAATAAACTACCAATACATATACATGTAAATTCTGGATGAGTCAAGTTCACTTAAAAAAAAATGGGACACTGATTACCTTGGGAAGGGTAAAATAAATAACAACAAACAAACAGGAAAAACAGTAAGATAAAGAACTTAACTGTGAGTAGAGTGAATATGTGTTAAGTAAGCTGCATTTTAGAGATATGTATAGTTAACCCTAACCCCAGTAACACACACTAACACAGTAATACTGACTGTGTATCACTTGGATGTTTGATTTACAGTGTACCAGCAGACAGTCTTTACAGTATTATTAGTTTCAAACTACTACTGCTGTCACCATCTGCTCTGTTATCTATCACCATTCTCTTTGCTGGAGCTGTACAAAATTTGTCTCTGATCCCCCCCTTTTTATTTTCTTATTTTTTATCTTTCAGCACATTCTAGTCGCTAATTGACACTTAAGTTTTCCAGGAGGTTCAGCCTTGGCAACTGGGAGAGAGATGCCTCACTTTTCAAAGTGTTTTTTATGAAAAAGTCACTTGTCGTTAACAAACAGGATGTACCACGTCGTTATATAAACAATGTAAACTTTTCTGAGTGAATTTATCACTTGTAACCCAATTAATTCACGTTTCTTGTTGATGCGCACTTATCAATATATAAATAGATAATAAATCAACTGATTAAGTATTTTTGAGATCATAGGAAGTCATATGGCGCCAAAGTTTGGGATCTAGTTTAAAATGTGTCAATGATTAACTCTTTTATAATATCATCAAGCAACCTAGGTAGTCTAATGCTACTGCGGGAAAACGTGATATCACCACAAGTTCACTATTAGACTGCTTGTTCTCTGTTCCTTCACTCTGTTCTCTTCCCTCTCTAGCCTTTCTTCCTCTCCTGCCTGTTTGGCTCATAACCAGAACTGTGACACGTTTAAGGCTTTTGGCAGCACAGCACTGTTACAGAGGACTGATCATTCTTGTAGATCCCCTTGCCATGGAACCCCAAGCTACACAGTTTGGAGATCATTAAGTGGTGACCCATGTGTTGCTGAGCCTCCTGTAATTTAAAAAGCGGTGTGTGTACTTCATGTTGTTACAGTTTTATGCTTCTCTCTAGTCCTGCTCTGACCTTTCTGCTGCAAGTGTAAACATGTTATTTTGAGAAGGCTGAAAGTGTCTCTGAGGTCCATCTGATTCCACTTTTCCAGCTTATTTATTTATCTATCTAGATACCTAGTTGCATGAGTTACAACAGCAAGCAAGAATGTATTTGTAATTATGCCAAATGGCAAATGACACTATAAAGGACCTTACTACACATATATAGGGTTTGAACGATTCTTATTATAGCTTATTATTTCAATAAACAGATGACAGTGTATAAGTTATACTGTATAATAATATATGCTGTATCACACAGACATGCCTCATTGATGGGGACATTGTCATCCCAGCTTCCACCATTTATTCAGTTTTCCTAATTTTCACCTACGCATAAACTTACATGTGTGCTAGAGCAGCTAATTTACAATTTTGGTACACACAAACTCATTTGGCATTTTGTTCACTTGAACTTCCTCCTTTTTTATGACCAAGGTAAGCAAGAGGAGGACATGACAATATTCGATTGATGTATTTATTATATTTATTTATGTATATTTATTTGGTATATGGACTGCCCTTGAATTAATGCTTTAAATTTTGTAATTGGTTCTTCCGCAAATCCATGTCTTTTTTGTTATAAGGAACTTTTAGCCTTTAGAGAAGTGACCACTAAGAACAGCGAACAGTGACAATCTGCCAGAAATCAGAGGGCTGTGGCTGGAATGTATGCTCTGGGCGTTTTCCAGCCTGGCTTGAACCCCACATCATCTATTATTCTCCTGCTCATATTGATTTGTTTTTTTTCCTTTTATCCATGCACAAATTCAAATGACAAACAGAGAAGAGCAAGAGGAACAAAAGTACTAATTTAAAATTCTCTCCATCCTTCCTAAGTCCAAATTGACAAACATATTTATGCCAGTGTTGTTGTTTTTAAATTACTATCTTTTGGATGATTGTTTTTGAAGTTGAAGTCAGATATATTGTTTGTGATGTCTCCATGCAGTCCGGCGGTAACCAGCCCCCAATGTCTACATTCTAGATATTATTTCTGGCTGTCCATACTCCATCTTGGGGCACAATGGAGCCTCTTTCATTTTCTGTGTCATAATGCGATAGCACAAATTTCCCCTCGAGGCATCACACTATTGGAAAAGCGAATAACATATGTTGTGTCTCAAACTCACCCTTCTTCCTCTTATCCCACTGGTGCAGATACCAGTGAGTCTGCTAAAGTTGGGCATTGAGGACAAAGAGGGAAGGAAGGCAGGAGGAAGAAGAGAGTGTTCTGGAAACATGTCACATAGACTATCATTTATCTCCAGAGTGAGGAGCAAAATAATATGAATCCTCCCTATCAAAACCCAGAAGAGGAGCCATAATGCATTAAATTCAGAGTACCACCACTACCAAACATGGCTTTGTAATGTATTGCCTGTATGTTTTATTGATATTGGAAGAGAATAGTTTTTGCGCTGCCTTGAGGAACCTTCAGAAAGCAGATTATCTTTTCCTTGGCATGACTGACTTGGTGCTGCTTTCCAGGAGGGTGTGTATTTGTATCCATGTTTTTTTTATTTTTTTATTGTATTATGTTTCACTAGATGGCTTGGCCATGCTAATCTTTCACTCCAACATCAAGCTCGCAGGGCACGCTAGCAGCTTTGTTTTAGAGGAAAAAAAACAGAGGAGGATAAATAAGCACAGAGGTAGAAGACGTACGTATATACAGCAAGCAGCATGTCCTTACTGCAGGCCCACTCCAATGCGACTGCAAGTAGTGTTTCCATATACATCTATGAAATGGATAGGGACAGCTTTGACAGTCAGGTAACTTTTGATGACTTGACTATCCCTTGATTGGAAGATGAAGAGCGATTATTAAAGTGAGATAAAGAGAAAGTGAAATGGGGAGCGAGCAAATGAGCCAGTGAGCGGGAAGAGAAGGAGAGTTGGTGAGAGTGAGAGTGGGTTCAGATGAGGCGAGCGAGATGATGAAAAGAGTAGCCACTTGGTCCTCTGAGACTCCTTCTCTTCCCTTGCTGCCAAATTAGCCCAATTAGTCAGAGTGGCCTCTGTTCAGGCGGCTGTCAAACCCCCGACACCATACAGCAGCGCCAGCGGTCATTCTCTCTCATTTAAGTCAAGCTTTTGACTCTCTCCTCTGCCTCCTCTCCTGAGCCACCTGCACATGTCTCTGCTGAATGATTACTGTGAGTGTGTGCGTGAAGTGAGAGACTCTGTGTGCGTGTTTGCAAGCTTGAAAGGGAGACATTCCTTTAAAATCAATGCCCACCTCACCAGCATGGTGCCTGCGTGTCCTTCTTATAGCTGCAACTTCCAAAACTGCGGTGTGAGAAATCTTTTCATTCCTCAGGTAAAATCTACCGAGTATCTTTAAAGCTCACTATCGCCGTGACTCTTTTATCTTTAAACATCTGAAGAACCAAACTTTTACACAGTGCAAATGAAAAGATTTGAGAAAAGAGGGTGTTGAGAATGAGTAAAGTCTAGGAAAAAAATGCCCAGAGCACAAGTGTATGTATGTACAGATTTTGCAACACAATAACAGAGCCTCAACCCCCAAAAATAAACTACTCCAATTTACTGTAATTGTTTAGTCTCCCCTGCTATAACACAAAAACCTTCTAGAAAGAATAATGGGTACCTCCACCCTACAGCGTCTTCCATGACATCATTCCGTCACTACTAACGCAAATGCATAAAGTCCCCTACAAAACAGCCACCCCTTGTTCCCAAGATGAAGGGATCACTTATAACTCGATAGCCACAGTCATCTTTCATTTCAAATCTCTGGAATTGGAGTAAGAACTGGTCTCTGATAATCACCTGCCCACGGGCCCTGAGAGAATAGAGGAAGAAGAAGTAGGAGAGGGAGGGCTAATTGGACGATCTCGTTGCATGAGCAAACACACCTTAAGCCACATGAATGGTGGCAGTGAGACAGGGAAGTCACTGAGTGAGCCAAAGCGCACGCATTCATCTCTTTAATTTACCTCACCAGTGCTGCGTTTCACCGTGGGCCATGTCACAAGGAAGCCAAACACAGTTCTGACTGGCTGAGATGAAGGAGGAAGTCTGTTTACCTGTGTGAGTGTGTATCTAATAATTTGTCAAGGTTCAGAAGCCTTTTAATATATGACAAATACACACAGTACCACTTAGACGCTCCTAGGGAGGCATAACTTGCCTTAGGATACTGGGTCGTTTTGTCTGCAGCACAATACTGAGCTGAATGAGTTAGAGCTGAAATGAACTAAAACTGGATAATAGGCATTTAAATGTATGAGCAATTAAACTTAATATGTGCTGTGCTTTACACATGCCGAATTAGTATAAGTATAATGAATAAATTCTGCAGCTATGGAAAGTAAAAGGAAAAAGCAGAGAGGTAAAGGTTTGTGTTTGTGAATGTGTGTATGTGTGTAAAACCCAGAGCATCCTTGTTGGTTATCTCTGTTTCCCTCATAAAACCTAAATCCAGGGGACATAGCACTGACCCCTGTTTAGATGGGTTTTTATTCATTGCAGTTTTGACATCAAAGTGTTTCTTTCACACAAAACTGAGGGCAGTGAGTATGACATTGTTTTATTATTTTGCCAGAGGGGGAATTTATATTTATTGGCAAAGTTTCCGTTACAGACATTGCAAACTCAACTCAAAATCCACCATGACGCCTAACTTTCCAGATATAGTCCAAATATGTAAGTACCATTGGTATTATGAGGCCTAAAGTGTGCTTAAAAGACATTCCCCACACCACTACACCACCACCATCAGCCTGGACTGTGGATGCGAGGCAGGTCAGGTCCATGAATTGATGTCAAACTCTGACCCTGTCATATATGTGCATCAGGAGAAAACAAGATTCATCAGACCAGGTTATGTTTTTCCAGTCTTCAAAAGTCAATCCTTTGGGGAGCCCACTGCAGCCTCCAATTGTCGTCCTCTGCTGTTGTAGCTGATCATGATCAAGGTTCGACCTGTTGTGCATTCTGAGATATTTTTCTGCTCAGCGTGGTTGAGAAGAGTGGTTATCTGAATTACCGTAACCTCTCTGTCAGCTGGAACCAATCCGGCCATCCTCCTTTGACCTCTTTCATCAACAAGGTGCTTCCATCTGCAGAACTGCCACTCACTGGATGTTTCTTGACCTATATCTGCATGATTTTATGCACTGAACAGCACTGCTACCACATAATTGTCTGATTAGGTAATTGCATGAATAAGCAGGTGCACCAGTGTTCATAATAAAGTGCTCAGTGAGTGTATATCAATGTAAAGGACAATACTGAATCAACAAGAGGAAACTCTTTTGACACCACTGTCTTTCATTATCAAACATTGGAGTATTCATGCTCCTCATATCAATCTGTTCTACTCCGATTTTGCCTTGCTAGAGGGGATTGGGTGGACCACCTCTTAGGCCCTGCTGGCCACCTCTTAACCCCAGCTCCGGTGTATGTCAGGCTGCTAGGTGCCCGGCAGGCGCTTCCAAAAGCCCGCCGACTAATTAGGCCCTCCGCATGGGTCTGATAAGAAGGGCTCACCAGCGATGGAGAATCAACAGAGTCCTACTGAGCGGCCAAATGAGCCGGGCATGGAGATGGATGAACAGACAGATGGCTGCTGGCTAACTGGTGGGCAGGGGCGGTGCAAGGCTATAGAGGAGACCCAGGGGCCATGGGGGTTGGGTAAAAAGGGTCGAGGCAAACAAGGCCTGGTGCCAACCAAATGCTAAGGAAGAGATTGAGATGAAAATATGAAGGAAGTTATGGAAAGATGGATGGAGACGAATGGAACTACAGGATATCATCTGGGGATCTTTCAGAGGGTGAAGAGAATAAGTATTGGCATGGAAAGTGGCGGTCATGGGAGGGTGGGTGGGTTTCTCATTAACCCTTTGTTTACCCTTCATGTGATGTTGTTTATTAGTTTTACCTGAGGCATATTTGAACACAGAGACCTTTGGCTTTGGAAGCCTTTTATGTAATGTTACATCTTGACATGGGTAATTACAGTTATTCACTGGAGGATTACATTGTCATAATGTGGTAATGTATGGTGTTTACTTTGAAAGGTGATGGGAAATCAAGTTGTAATATCTGTATAAATACTGTTTCAACAAAATAACTGTACCTCCTGTGATATCTTTAATCTTTTGTAAAATACGTGTTTTTACCAGTAGAAAAAGAGAGATTTTACTCGAGCCAAACTCACCTTATAAATGGTGCCAACACAAAGACACATAGCACACACTTCATGCATATGTGTCTTTTCGCTCTAGGGGACAGTTTCCTTGCCTCAGCAGATTCTCTCCAAGCTACAGAGATCCCTGGGACAGAAAGATTCAGACCTGTTTCTATTTTCCTGTTTTCTTGTAGAAGTCTTTGTCTGTCTGCAGATAGAAGCAGAAAGGGTATTAGTCTAAGCATCAGTCTCTCTCTCTCTCTCTCTCTTTCTCTCTCTCTCTCTGTGTGTGTGTGTGTGGTGGGGTCTGTGTGACAGTTTATGTCTACCCTGGTGACTTGCTAGTGGCTAGCCTCTCAGTCGTGCTTTGACATACCTTCAACTATGGGAATCATGAAAAGCACTGAGGTGCATATGTGCATGTGTTTGAGTGCTTGTGTGTTATTTAATGTGTCAGAAGGGTGATGCTCAGCACTTCCAAAGTGGCCAACAGCCTCAGCATCCTTGCAGTAGCCTTTGAATCTAAGGCAAAGCAATGACTTGCGTTGACATGTAACAGCAAATTTCCCCAAATGTCAAACCAATTCTCCCATTTTTGAATACATGCTGTATAATTTTCTAATGACACACATCCATTTCCATTAATTTTTGTACAAAATATAAATCAAGAAGATAAATCTTATATAGTGACATTCGTGTAGGAAGTTGCTGATTTCAGTTTTAAGACAAGTTTATCTTTCTTTTAGCTCTGCCAGCTCTCTTTATTTACTGAGCTATTTTTCAGTGTTTGACTGCTAAGCCATGAGGCACTGTGTGTATAAGATGCACTTAAACCTCCCCATTAGCAGCTCTCAGTGCTACACCCACCCAGACAACCCACAGTTCACATTTTCAGAAATAGAATAGGTTCAGTCTCTTTCAAATGTGACTCACAGAGCAGATGTGCATGCCCTTTGTTGGACGCTTTTATCCACAGTCCCTACAATGCTGTGAGTATGGGTGGGCCCAGAGGGAATCAAACCATTTCTCTTCTTCTCTCAGTCTCCTTTTCTCTCTTTTTTTCTCATTCTGAGGTGAGTGACTGAAGATCTGTATCGGCTTGCGAATGATCAGAGTTCAGCGACTCAGCAGTCTGTCTGAATATACTTACAACAGAGAGAAGATGCTCAGGGGAAATTTTTTTTTCAAGTGATGTAGTTTGATAATTGTGTTGTACTAATATAAAACCATACTGTATGAGCCCCTAACTGTTTAAATCTTAATAGATAAAGTTGTCCTCTTGCATTTATTGTTTACATATAAACACATGTACACTTGCCTGTTTATTAGGAGCACCTTACTAATGCGAGTTAGGATCTCCGTTTGCTCTCATAACCGCCTCAGTTCTCAGTTCTTCATGGCATGGATTCCACAAGATGTTAGAAATATTCCATTGAGATTCTGGTCCATGTTGATATGATTATATCACTTAATTTCTGCAGATTTGTCAGCTCCACATCCGTGCTTCAAATCTCCCATTCTACCATATTGAAGAAAACATTTGCTGTATCATTACGCCACAACCCTCAGCCTGGACTATTGACACATGTCAGGTTGTGTCCATGCTGTTGATGCCAAATTCTGACCCTAACATCTGCGTGCCACAGCAGAAATCCAGATTCATCTGACCACACTACATTTTCCAGTCTCAGAATTCTATTTTTGGCCGACAGGAGTGGAACCCGACGTAAAGAGTGGTTATTTTAGTTACTGTAGCCTTTCAGTCCGCTAGGATGAGTCTGGTCATTCTCATCAACAAAGCATTTCCGTCCACGGAACAGCTGCTCAATGGCTGTTTTTTTTTTGTTGCTTGTTTGTTTTTTTTTCACCATTCTGAGTAAACTCTAGAAACTGTTGTGTGTGCAGAACACAGGAGATCAGCAGTGTCTGGGACCAGCTGTTTGGTACCAACGATCATGCCACAGTCAAAGTCACCAAGATCACATCTTTTCCCCAGTTCTGATGTTTGCTGTGAACATTAACTGAAGTCCCTGACCTACAGCATATCTGTGCTGCACTGCCGCCACATGATTGGCTGACGGGATAATTGCTGAATAAGCAGGTGTAGAGGTGCTCTAAATAAAGTCTTTGATGAGTGTATATACAATTTTATTTAATAGCCATGTCCTTAATGTGAGCAGTTATGGGAGTCTAGGTGAGTTTAAAAGTTTGGGTTTATTTTTTTCTCTGGTATCGATTGGCTTGTATATGGATGCACTTGCCATGTAGGTGTGCTGTGTGTGTGTGTGTGTGGTCTGTGTACGTGTGAGTGCGAGTGCGTATGGTGCATTCCAGCTCTCCCAAGAGACCTGCTAGTCCAGGCAGTTTAAATTGGACCTGCTGAAAGGCCCTTGGCACAGATGTCACCAGGCCTGAGTCTTTTCAAGACTTATCAGATCATGTTCCACTTTTGGGACGCTTGTTTTTCGTCTCCCTACCTTCCCACTCTTTCCCGTCCAACAGGCTCTACCTGTCTCAGCAACAAAAGCCGCTGCCAGGTATCCACCTCACGATCATTTAAAGTCCGGCCAGCATTCATTCACTGCTTGGCCTGCCGTCTCTTGCGATTTGTGTCTCTCAGTGGCAGCTTGATTTCTGAGTATTGGACCTGATGCCAGCAATTCTTTCATATTGAGGCTAAAGGACGGCTCTGGTATCGGCTAATCACTAGCCTGTGTATATAAAGGGTCTTTGTGGCCAGCTGAGTGTATAAGTTGACTTTAAAATCCCCAAAATACGCCGAAATGGATCCAGACTAAACTTTTGACATTGAGAATAGTTGTTAAAAATGATATGTAAGAAAAGAATAGTAATAATAATGGAGTAGCTGTTGCTCCGATTTGAGGCACAGCCTTGAATGAATTACATTTTTTACTGGGGGAGTGTAACAGTCATATACCATGAATATATTGAGATTTATTCATTATAAATCAGCACAACATTTGAGTTTCTCTGCTCTCTTCAGACTTCATAGTTACCAACTGTTAGAAGTTTGACCTGTGGCATGCTGCTGCATAAAGACATTAATCTAAACCTAGTCCATTTCTGACAATGGGTAAGTGCTGCACATTTCATATAAATAAATACATACACACCCCAGTAAGGGCGCATAAAGATGTTAATATGCAAAAAACATTGCACATTAAGTACACAGTTTATGGAATTTTACCCTTGCCACATATGAAAAATGAGGCCCATGCATGAATTTACAATTCAGATGGGTTTCCTTAGGGATGCCCATTTAAGATGCATTGGTATAATATATTTGTTGTCTTTACCGCTTACCACTGACATTGAACATCATTAAGTAATGCGCACTCACTGGTGGAGGGGGAGCTCATGTTTATCATCATTTATTTGGCAAGGAGTCGTTAGCCTGGGCCTTGGGTTGACTCTGTTGTGAACCGGGTGTAGTGTATTACCACCACCACCACTGTGTTTCAGCCTGCTTTGTGTCTCCTGTGATCATCTATCATATCAGTTTTACATACTAAAGACCAAGGAAGAAGAATACCATTAGCAGCATGTTTAAAGAGGAGGGTATATATGAAGTGGGTCTGGATGGTGGACAGAGCTTTCTGCACACATGCATTTACACATCTGCCTGACAAACATTCATACTTGAAGCTCATTTATATGTCTGTTGGAAACCATAGACTGGGCAGCCATATTGGTTCAGAGAGCGACAAGTCCATACTGAGTGGATCCTTCCTACCTGCTGTGAGGGATTATGAGAGTCATTTTCCTGAGAAGAGGTCTACATGGAACAATCCCTGTTTTAATACCATTATATATATCCCTTTGGGGTGCAAAGAAAAACCATCCATCATGTTTTAGGGGAAAGAAGGAAATGAGGAATGGTCATAAGAGTATCCATTAATATTTTTCAAGCTTTTTTGGTCTTATTTATATATTTTGTTTGAGTCCTACAATTATATCGCTTTTATTTTTTAGTGTACTATAATGTAAATTCTTCAAAATGAGGAGGAGAATTGTTATTTACATGCGCCATATTAATTTCTTTATCCCTCCTAATGTATCATGTCTGTCTTGGCCCTAGTTTTGATAGAAACAAAATTTCATTTTTTTTTTTTTATTGTTATCTGTTCAGACACCAGTGGAAAATGAAATGACAGATAAGAACAAATAAGGGAAAAAATGTTGACTAACATTTTCGGTTTTGTATAGAGAAACTAGATTATGATTATTGAGGTTAGCAAGCTACATACAGGAAAACTCTAGAGTCTAACACTGCCCTCGAGCAAACAAGACAAAAAAGGCTCTTTTTACCATTTTGTTTTGTCACAGGGGCAGTTTGGAAATGCTTTCTGACTCTAGATAATGGGGAGAATCATTTGACATGGCATTGCATGTTCAATAACATTTCTTTCCCCCCTCTACGCTACTTTTACACCACATGTGTTGATAATTGAATTAGACGTTTAAGGCTATCATGATACTGCAATTAGAGATTATTTAGTTTCCTTTTATCAGAGGGCTCTTTAATTTAAGCAGCCAACTGTCATTATGATCCAAACAGAGAGAGAATGTTATTAGTGGAGCCCGCATCTCTTAATCCATTTTTTTTTTGGTGGTCACAAAATGCAGCATAAATTGCATTTTTATCCTTTTACTCTGCGTTATACTTTTCTATATTATTTGACAATCATAATGAACATGTCTCTTCAGCTGACGTGAAACCAAAATGAATGTGAATAGATGGGATGTAACGCAGAAAAAGAGTCGCTTTTTACCGATATGTGAAATGTAAGATAATTATTCTCAATAGAGTAGTTCAAAATTTTAGAACATAGTCACAGTACCCACACAATATCAGTATGTGTTGTTTTTAGACTTTTGTATGGAGTAAACAAATGAGATATAACATGTTAATTAGTGAACTTAAGGTAGTAGTTGCCAGATTTTGCTCTGTTGGGACAGAGCCAGGCTAGCTGTTTCCCCATTTCCAGTCATTGTGCTAACCCAAGCTAACCAGCTGCTGGTTGTAGCTTGTTCAGACATGAGAGAAAAAAAAAAATTGTCAATGATCAGTTTGATAATGAATAAAATGTTCAAGGTTCCAGTAGCACAAGGAACATGTTTGCGAAACCCATTGTCTTTACAGTCTTAAGTACTTTGAGAAACCCTTCACACTATGTACCCCAGGCAAGTTCTATATGTCTTCCTTCAAACACATACAAACACACCACTTTCTTGTTTCCTTCTGTCCACCCCCCCCTTCTTCTCCCCTTTCCTCCCTCTCTTTCGTCCCTGGCCCGCCACACAGCTTCTCTCATAGTGGGTAATGTGAATGGACTCAGTCTCCTGGGTGTTGCGGCCCCCCTCTCTAGCCTCGCAGGCAAATTTGCGGCAGCCACTCAGATGGGAGCTGCACACACGGAGTCTACAGCAGTCTGTAGGGGCAAAGAACAGGACGACGTGAAAGGATGATGATGGGTTTCGTCTTGGACTTCGAGGATTGTATCGCCCGCCGCATGCAGAGCACAGCAGAGCAGGGAGCAAGCTGCTTGGCCAAGGCAGAGCGTTCTTGACAGTGCTTTGTTTTGAATCCACAAGGACTTGTCATATGCCTCAAATCATTTGCTCTCACTACACTGCAGATTCATGCTCCACCGTGAACGGAGACAGGGGCCTGCTGTCTACTACTGAGGGTGTGTGTTTGTGTGTGTCTGTCACTATACAAGTGTGTGTGTGTGTGTGCTAAGAAGAAGATGAGCATTCAATTTATGTGTGTGTTGGCGTGTTTGCAGTGGATGTGTGTGTTTGGTGTGTGTGTGATGGGGAGTATAAACACCAACATCCGACTGCGCGCTTGACTGTTTCACTGTCTTTGTTCACTTTCCCTTTATAGGGCAGAGTCTGCTCTCCAAAGTAAAAACATGTTAAAACATCCACTTGACAAATAAAAACATCTAAATCAATAACAGTTTACTATTTTCAATCAGTTCATCTCACCACTTGAAGCAGACAGTTTATCCCCTGTGTCAATTTACCTAATGTAGACAGGGTATGTTCCAATAATAAAGCTGTGCTGCAAAGATAACTTTTGCACTAATTGAACTTTTTGTTAATCACGTGGCCAATGTTATCCCTAAAAAAAGGGAGCATACAGAGCATGTCACCCTGGCCTCCATTTAACAGTAAATTCATTATCTGCAATCAGCTCATTTGACAATTTGAAATGTGTGCAGTCACAGTCACAAAATTATACAATTCTAATCTTCTGCTGTGGTTTCTGGTGTGTGCATATGCAAGTGTGTTTGTACATCTAGGGAGTTTGGATGGCAGCACGTGTGCATGGACAATACTGCATGACATCTGTGAACTGTATTAAAAATCAAGAACTCAGGATGCAGCCAGCGTAAAATAGGTCAGTTCTCAAAGCCTTTAACTGCTAGAGCATGGCCGCAGCATTTCATACTACATTAGTCTGCTTTAAAACCTAATCTGTCTCTATTAATGTTTTATGCTTAATTTCATGGAGGTGAGGACTGGCTGATACTGCTTGGGCAACAGAATTACCTGGCAGCAGTGGGTGGCACTAGGTGGCATGGATGATTGAGCATAGTGCAGGTTGGAACCTGAATGCACAGTGTGATTCTGCAGAGATGTCACCCTTTTGTTCATTAGTGACATGACATGAAAAAACTAAGGTTTTTTTTTTTTTTAATGTATGTGTGCTTTTTAAGACACAGTACATTAATTAAATGTGCCAATGTTAAGGAAATAATACCATTGTGAAAAAGAGGTGCATCTTGTTTTATCTACCTTCATGGCAAAGTTAAAGGATGACAGAATTTTTGAGGTAACAGTGAAATAATAAAGGGTATGACAGCATTACTTTAACAAAGCAGGGGATCAGTGGAAAAAAAAAATGTGGCTGACACAGCTGGGTTTCAGAAACAAAGTTGAAATGAAAGCCATGATTGGTCATAATTGATGCCAAAATTGGGAAAAAAAATTGCATTGCTATTCACATTGCCTGAAACTGTTGCATGACCTAGACCTTTCATCTTTAATTTTTTCTTGCTTATTTTTTTAGCATCAGTTTGACGGCTCCAGCGAGAAAAAAAGTTGAAAACCAAGAATACACGGGAAAAACAGAACGCCACAAGATGGAAAAGAAAAAGAAATTCAGCTTGACGATCAGATCAGAATGCAAAGGAATTGCATTTATGAACATAAAGAGATAACAAAACACATGGGCTGTTGAATCTAATAGGAAATAAATAATTTAACACAATAAATCAAATTAGTCTCACATATCCAAGACATAAGGATAAATGAAATTTTAAACTAACATGGACATAGATTATTAACTAAAGAGTAAGATAAACTCCTCTTACCAGGACTTCTGCCCCATGTGAAGATGAGAGAATGAATGAGAGGGAGTGTCGTCTTTAGGGGTTTTGAGGGGTAACAAGAGTGAAAACAAGTGCCAGTTTTAGTGGTGAGGAAAGGAGAGGAAGGAAAGTGAGGTAAAGGAGATGGAAAAATGACAGAAATTAGGGTACTTTACTACACCCTGCATGTTGTGAAGTTTAAGTCGCTACTGTCACTGTGTACTGTGGTGGTGTGATGCAGCGCAGCATAATAAATGACTTGCATTGCCTTGGAGCAAAGTACTAATCAAGGCTGTCCCCTAACTCTAATCTAATTGTCCACATCCAGCTGATCAGGCATAGGAGGCCTTTTTACCAAACACTTACTGAGATCATTGATTTGAGAAATGATACAGTGGACCGTACTAACTCAGATATGATTGGGTGGGCATTTAATAGCATTTGGGGGATGGTGTTGTCGATGTCTGCTGCAGTGCTAATTGTAACTAATTTACTGTGAAGCTTATCCTAAGCAGCAGTTGTTGGGGGAGCACCCATAATGGTCTTACGCTTGTTATTTATCGATGTGAGCCACAGAGAGACCAAAGGAAAGAGGGGGGATAGGCTAGATTGGTGACATTACATGCAAAGGTTCAAGTCTATAATTTTTTGGAAATTGAAATTACAATTTATTTTGGTTGTCAGTTTCTATCTATATTTAAAGTCATGAAAAAGACGATCCAAGACACACCAAATCCCAGCTTCCATATGCAGATGGAAGATGATGATTTCACACAATGTAAAAGATTTGTTGTAATATACCCTCTCAAAGAAAAAAGAGGCTATTATCTGGCTTTCATTTCGTCATTGCTCAGTGATGTGCCGCCCATGTTTTTGTACCTAGCCACACTGCACCTATAATTGGTCATTTTTTTCTCTTTTTCAAAATATCCCTAGACGACATATGACAAAGAAGCACATACCAGACTTGGTGCAGTCATAGATGATATTCAGTTGTATGTTTACTTAAGTATACGACATAATGTATACAAACATTACACAAACATCCTGCAAATGGCCTTCTTGTTGGATGCTGTTGGATATTAATCTTCTCCCTGCTCATGCCATCAGCTGTAACACTGCCTAATGACTTGCAACAAAGGCTGTGCTCTGTTCTTAATGTGGACCTACTGGGATAACCCCTATACTCCAACAGCAGGCTGTACACTCATCAGTCCACTCATCAGTTCTCAGCCATGTAATGTAGTGATCCCGCTACTGTGAACTGGAAATGCTGCTTCCAAGGTCAGATGTGCTACTTTCTGTTGTTTGCTAGAACTAAAACAACATTCCTCATCTGCACACCTTACTGTGCCACTGTATCATATTCTAACTTTGTCTCAAACACCTCTTTCTTCTCACTTTCATGCAGCCAAAAAATAAGTCTTATTATTGCTTCAGTTGCTCTCCAGGCGAACTTGTCACCTCTATGTTACCTCTGGGTTTGCCCCCACTTCAGGCCCTAGCTCTTTTCCAGGCTGCATTATTCCATTTAAACTTCAATCCTATTTATGGCCTATCCTATCCCCCTGCCCGCCTGGGGCTATCAAACTATTCATCCAGCCGACTTCATGTCACCCGGTCCTGTCATAAAAGCCTCTTTTGGGATATGTGTGCTGCAAATGTGTGTGTTTGTGCGTATGGTGCAGTTGAAAGGCGTGTATGTGTGTGTTTGTGGTAGAGATGAATGAGTGTGCATGTTTTTAAGTCTGTATAGTTGCACACTCCTGTTGTTTGTTCGTGTGTGGTGAAAACAAATGATTTGTACGTCTGTGCGTGTCTATTTGCGGTGGTAGGAATGAAGAAATTAGTTTTTTAGTGTTTGTGTCCATAACTTTGCATACAGTAGCTGCTCATTCAGGTGTGCATGTGCAAAGTCAGACTTGAGCACTTGCTTGACAAACCTGCTTCCTCTTCGGTGTTATAGCAGGAGGCCTTTTGTGCTCCTCCATTTTGACAGACACAAACAGCGCTAATGTTGCAACGAAGAAATGTTGAACATGCTCGAGTGGCAATATTTGGATACATGTGTCATAACTGCATGTGTTGTCAGACATGCAGACAGTCCATGAAAAAAGATCATACATGGCATGGTATCACCAATTATGTTGTTACGCCCCTCTGTTAGGGAAAGCTACTCCACTGTCAGCCAACTTATTTCAGCATTGCATCAAGTGAAAGGTAGATATGAGGCAATAGACAACATGTTTGAGAGCAGACACCTTACATGGATCAGAAAAAAATTATGGATGCAGACAGAGATAGTACAAGTCCAAAGAAAATAGGTGTAGAAAATAGATGGAGAGGAGGCGAGAGAAAGTGTGAGGGTACAGAGGAGATTGACAAGGACAGATACAGTTCATTGACAGAAAAAGAGACTAAGAGAAAGCAACACAAAGAGAGCTTGAACATGAGCTGTCAACTCATGGCTTAACAGATTTTCCCCTTTGACTCCTCAATTTGTGCCTATTGGAACCTCCTGGATCAACAGAAAGGAAGTTAGAAACATAGGATAAGATATATCCTGTCCTGTTACCCTAACATTTGGTTATTTGTTTCATCACAAATCTTTACGGTGTCTCCTATCTAGTCTGGGAGGATTATACAATGGGCATGCAGCGTGTTTGAGCAAAGGCTCTTTGGTGTGCTGAAGTCAGGGGAGTGCGGGTGGTGTTCGGCGGGCAGGATGAGGATAATGTGGACAGATTGACAGCCACAAGAGGCATTAGGCAAATGGCATCATTAAAGTGCAGTTACCTGGGCCCAGGCTTCATGTGGCATCGGATGAGAGAAGAAGAGCGAGTGGGAGAAGGAAACACATTGAACTGCGCTTCAACTTTGCTACTCTAGTAATTTGATCTTCAATAACTGCCGTTTAATATCCTTCACCACTTGACTTTCAAACACTCCAGAAATAAAATAGGTGCTCTTGATCTCCATTTTTTTTGTATTATTATTATTGTGTGTGCTGTAGTGAAATGCAGATATTCTAATGACAGAGATTAAACAATTTAAATAAACAGCTAAAATTATTACAAGATATATATATATATATATATAGGCTCACATATTAGATACTCATGACAGGATAGAAATAATAACTATGACTTTTGACAGATGATCAAGTTATCATTTCTACACTACTATTTTATTTTAAATCTGAGTCTGGACATGGCAATCTAATTTGTTTATTCTTGAAACTGGGTGAATTTACAAGGCTTCTAACAATACAATCAAGGCGGCTGTTAAACGGTGTGGTGGCGCGTCACCGGTCGCCACGGAACATGACAAACAAATTGAATAGCTATAATCAGACTCGAATTAAAACTCGAAGGCGATGATGAATAAGTCGTCGTCATGATTGGCTGCATCATCGGCGTGACATCTAATGTGGGGCCTGCTCTGCTCATAGCCATGGCACTGCTGGCTGTTGTTCGTGTTGATCTGTGTTGAATATGCGGCACGCAGGCGGTGACGTCAAACGCGCTGATCTCGAGGCAACCTGAAAATCGAGTGGTGAGAGAATGTTGAAACGGAGGCCAGGCGCTGAAGATCAGGTACCAGGTGCTGGCTGGGACAGAGCCTGATGTGTTTCTGCTGCTCGCTGCGTCTGATGCGTGAGCCTGGCGGGCTGCTGCTGTGATGCCGTTGCTAATGCTGTGCGTGAGGACGTCAATCTGTCTCGCAATCTTCGCTGCATCTGCTATGACTCGGCACGCAAATTCGTTATCGCGCGACGTTAGGGCATCCTCAGACAGACGGTAACGTAGGCGGGGATGGCAACTGGCGGCAACTGGCGGGCGGGACGATGATGGTACTATCTTTATCTGCATTCAACCGCACCGCTGATCAGGAGTTCACCGAGAACACCGTGAGGAGAAGTCAAAGGGAAAATCGATGATTGAGCAGCTCGTGCTGGTCTCTTTCTGTCAATGAGCTGTGTCTCGCCGTCGGCTCTCTGTGCCACTTTCTCGCCTCCTCCATCGGCCACTGCCTGTTGCGCGGACTATGCGCTCTGTCTGCATCACTGTTTTTCTGATCCGTGGTGTCTGCTCTCAGGCTGTGACCGGTCTGACTGCCTCGCGCTGTGATGATCTTTGAAATCAGTTGGGCTGACCGTCAGCTGCTGAAGGGCGGCTGCGCAATTAGTGATGCTGCCGCGTTTTTCATCAGACTGTCTGCATGTCTGGGCAACTTGCAGCCGGCCTGTTGCGTAACTCAAATATTGCCGCTGGTGTTCAACATTTCTTCGTTGCGGCCCGCTGTTTGTGTCTGTCAAAATGGAACAAAACGCTGCGCCGAAGAAACGAGATTTTAAACAGGTAACTCAGTCGACTGCATGCGCCTGATAACGGCTACTGTAACTCTGGGGTATCGGACGCAAACGCAAACAGGCCTGTCGTTCACCACCGATAATTGCCTGTTCCACAGGGTGTGACTGTACAGACTTAAAACGTACTCGTCTGCGCTCTCATTTCACCACTGAGCTGCATTGCAGCGCACGCCAGCCTCGAGAGGAACTTATCGTTTCGGGACCGATGTTGAGCGAGATGGGCCGTAAATGGGATTGGTGATGTGCGGCCTGAAACTGGGGCAGTGAGGGCAAACCCAGAGTATTATGGAGGTGAGCAAGTTGCTTACGGAGGTGGCTGAGCTGTGTGGACATTTTTGGCTGCGTAGTGAGGAGATGAGACAGTTAAGGTGTGTGCAGTGGCACGGTAAGGTGCAGACGGAGATGTTTGATTCACAGCAGGCACAACAGAAAGTAACACATCGACGGGCGTTTCCATTCTGATAACGGATCACCATTCTGGCTGGCTGTTGGCGTGAGTGGTGATGATGCAAAACCTCTGTGGAGTAGGGGTATCGAAATGAATCATTAGGCAAGAGCACGGCAACTGTTGCAAATTCAATAAGCATTGTGATAACGTGGGGAAAGATAATATTAACCATCAACAGAAGGTATTTACAGGATGTTTGTTATGCGATAATAATGCGTGTATGATGAACATGCAACTGGTATCATCTGTGACTGCGCCAGGTCTCAGTCTTTGATGCATGTGGTCTGGGGATGACACGAGAAAGAGAAAAATGATGATTACTCAGGCAGGTGGCGATGCGGCGCGGGCGCGCATGCTGACGTGTTGAGATGACCGGATAACCTCTTTGCGGTATGCAACCGTCTTTGCAATGATCATCGTCTTCCATCTGCGTGAACTGGACGCAGTATGCGGTCATCTTTTCATGACTGATATGAGCGACTGACCAAATAAATTATCGATTTCAGCCAAGTATAGACGAACTGCTTCGCATGTATCGCAATCGAATATGACACGTCGATGGCTGAGCGTAGACCGTATGGGTATGCACAACTGAATGGCTTCGCAATCAGGTAGTTACGGTTAACGCGGCGGTTATCGTTGCCATCCCAGGTAAAGCCGCGGAAATCATGTCGTGTACGGTAAAAAAAAAAAAGAAGTTACATGACAAAGTTGTATTTAGTAATGTTGGCAGTTACACATACACAGTACAGGGTGGGTGTATGCTCATTTAATTGTTACCAGTTGTCTACCTTGCATTCTACATTTCCTTCATCCTTTCTCCACTTTCTCCTTTTCCCCATCAACTCTCTTCATCTTTCTGTCCTGCTTTCATGTCCATATGCGCCCCCCTCCCCTTCTACCCTTACATTTCCTTCACTCTTCCCCTGCCCTTATTATATTATTCTCTTCTCCACCTTCTCTGTCTGCCTATGTCTCTCAACCATCTCATATCCCTGCTTCTTCTTCTTAAGCTCCCCCAGTATAAGGCATGAAACTTTTTTTTTTTTTTTTTTTTTTACCCCTTCATCCCCCTCCTCCCTCTCCTAGCCCTCCTTTTTCCCTGCGGTCCAATCTTAAATCCCTCCCCCTTCCTCTCTCTCTCTCTTTCTCCCTGTCCTCTGTCCCCAGCCAGAGGTTAATACACTCCAGGATGGCATTATTTCCTCCCTGGCCCTCCAACAATATAAAAATTCAGAATGGACAGCTCAATCCCTCTTCCATCTCAGATTTGATTGTAATGGTATTGCCTCCTGTCCCTGGGAGGCCCCTGCCGCCTACCAACCCGGCCTTTATGACACTAAATGGCCAGGCTACAATTTTTCCATCTATTCAAAAAATTCTGTTAATAACTCATTGGGAATGAGACGTCTGCACTCCCTGGGCCGTCTGCGGCCAGGTCTCTCACCCCTCTGCTCATAGGGGTCACAATATACAGAAAAAGATGCAGGGCTGAATCGCAAATGTAAAAGGTTAATTAATCTCTGTGAATTTACAATCCCCTTTCCCCATTCCCCTTGCACTCCAATTGACAGTCCCAAAGAGACAAAAATGTCATATTTACAACCTCGCATGGAGAAAGTGCTCAGCAATGCACAGCAGTTGAGCGCAGGTGCAGGCCTGTCCAGCCACACTCCCTTCTCCCCCGTCCAACTTTACAAGTGTACCCATTCATCACGTGTGATGGATTTATGTAATAAAACCCATTTCCTTTTCCCATACGATCCTATTAAATAATAAAATAATTATTTATTGATTATTCAAAAAGGTACATATGCGCGGGTAATGGCTTTGTACCACACCACTGGACTTGCAATAAATAAAGCAGGCAGAGAGAAGGGTTGAGAGAGACAGAGAGGAATAAAGCAGAGAGAGAGAGTGAGAGAATGAGAGGGAGAAATGAAGGGGAATGAAATGACTTTTGAACCAGAGAAATCTGGATCCAATATGGCCTCTTGCAGTGTGGATCAGGACGGACATTATTCAATCTTCAGGAGGCTCATATGGGAGCATGACCTACGAATGGTTTTGATATAGTATATGGAACATAGAAATTAAAATAGACAACTGGGTCAGTGTCCTGCACAGAGTTTGTGTCTCAGATTTTAACATTTGTTTTAAATTGATAATATCCTTGAACCAGTAGGAGGTTGTATCTATTTTTTTAAATGAAAATAACATGAAAGATGAAACATTTTTATTTCAGAGAGGGTTAATAGTCTACTGATATGAGCTTGTATGACCATCCAAAGCAGTACATTTGAGAGTTGTACACTGAACTTGATCGTAAATAAATAATATGAGGAATGATCCTTTATATTATTTATTCACCATCAGTATTATAATAACCCCCCTATCCCCAGCTGTGGGTCATTTCACAAAGAGACACTTTAATGACAGCCAGATATTACATTGAAGGCTTCTTAATAACCCATTTGTGTTTGTTCTTATACTAAAGTGCACTCACTCTCCGTTGTCTTTTTCCTGGGCTTGTCTCGAGTCTCCTGCATGGTACGGAAAACAGATGCTATCTTGGCTATATTACCTCTCAAAGCACTCATATCCTCTCCCATGTTATTGTCTTTGATCTGCTAGGATTGCTGCTCTTACATTTTTCTTGAACCCCCCACCTCCCCTCCCCTCCCCAGTTGTCTAGCCTCTATCCTCAACTAGTGACCAGAGAGCAAATCCAGCCTCACTGGTTCATGGTGTCTGTGGACATTTGAAAATCAGCTCATTTGTTCTCTGTCATCAGAGGTGCGCTGTGGGTCGAACCTCTTAGGTTCTTCAACCCTGTCTCCTATAAATTACACTTCTCAACAATTAAATAAACAATATCCACTTGCAACACAACATTATTACACTTGTTTTATGGTTATGTTTAGGAGCTCACAGTACTTTTTTAAAGCTACTGAAACATCATGGTCTGGTACACTGTGTACACTGTGACTTCAGACACAACATGTTAATTGCACTTCACAAAAAAACCCCACAGTCTTTCCCCATCCTTAACCAAAGTGCTTTTGTCACCTTAACCCAACCACAGAGGGGATTCTGGATGTTAATCCCGGTTTCTGGTGTCACAATTATGTGCTTTGTATGCCCACCATCCACCACAACCACCTCCTAGTGGCTCTGCTGCTATTAATACTGTGAAAATGTAGCTTGATTCATTCAAAAAACATGTTTCCTCTGGACATAATCCAGCAAGCGATTATGTTTGCTACTGAACATATTTGCTATTGCAGTTTAGTTGCATAGAACCTATAGTTGTTATAATAAAAACTATAATTTCTAGAGGATAGGGATTCTATTTTATATGACTTTACCATCAGAGGACTTCATATCAAGCTTTAGGATCATTTATATTCAGTAAACAGGCAGGCACTCAAACTGTTGTTTGACATGGAACCATTTCATAAAAATGTTTTTAATAGCATGAAATTCCATTTCCTGTAGTGCCTTATAAATTGCAAGATCCAGCTAATCTGTGAATATTTGCTGGTTTTCTTAGTCATCTATGATAGTAAACTTAATACAATTGATTTTTAGGCTGTCTGATACTTTGAGCTTTACAAAGTTTTTCACCGTTTTCTGACATTTCACAGGCCAAACTGATTAATCATGAAAACATCTGTTATAATGAAAATAATTGTTTATTGCATCCAGTTTTTGTGCCTCATTTTCCACAATATATTTTCTATCAGCAACAAGAATTATTTATTATGATGAGAATTATGGAGAATGTGTGTTTGAGTCTATTTTCAGTTTCTATGAAAATAAAATGTTTTTCCAACAAGCAAGTCCAGGGATTGCAGCTTTATGTGTCATAGTTTAGCTAATAATGGCTGACCCATTAAGGTGTGTCTTATCAGTACCTTTCCTATACATAGGCACACCATATGATAGCATCCATACATAGTGTAAACTGCAGTCCAGGAACTGCACCTACTCAACAGTATAAAGTTGTATAAAGTTTAAATGGAATTATGATTTTTTGTCACTGGTCATTATTCAATGCTGTCTTCTAAATGCACAAAATCACTAAAGCTCTGTGCACCTTTGTGGATGTATCTTTTTTATTTGGATGCTTGCATTCACACACATACACACACACACACACACACACTTGGAACTTAGGGCAGGCACAGAAGACCAGAGAGTCTGGCTTTCTTATGAGCAGCCAGGAGAGGGAAGCATCCCTCTTTGCAAGTGTGCCTAGAAGAAAAGGAAAGAAAAAGTAATTAAACAAACAATTTACCAGGAACTGTGTGTCTGCTTATCCAATCTACCATATTCGCTTTTGCTCTAATACATATAGACAGAAAATGTAGGGGAAAAAAAAGATTGTTTCTTGTCTCCTCAGTGACGGTAAATGACACATATGTTTCATTGCCCATTCATTTAACCTGCGCCGTGTTTATGAAGAGAAAGGGATTGAGAAACAAATTACGTAGTGTCATTTAATTAGGAGTTTTGCTGTGAGCAATAATCCTGTTTTTCTCATAACCTTTAACTACTTAATGGATTTGAGAAGCTATTACCTTTCAAGATTTCTGTTTTTAATTATTTTGTATTGTCACAGATATGAAATGTCAATCACACGCCAGGATTAATGCTGTGGTTTATGTCTGCATATTATTTACTTATGGATTGAAGCTTGAGGAGTTCTTTCTGCTGACAGGTTTGCATACACAACAAAATTGTACAATATGCAAAATTTGCTCTGTGGCCTATTTAGCTTTTCACATTCAGTTATCCTTATGCAACCATTTACTAACATAGCCTCATCTTAAATCCATGAGAGGCAGTTATTGACATAAATATGAACATTATGTTTATGGCAAATCTAAGAGTAATATTAGATATATGCCTGTGTGAATCTTGGATCAGGTTATAATGATAATTTAATATACAAACTCAATTAACAGTTTTCCTCCCTTGGCGTTTATACTGTAGGTGTGCATAAAAATATAACCCAGGAAGTGTGTGTGTGTGTGATGTGTGTGTGTGATCACATTTAGGCAACACTGTGAAAGAGGCAGACAGAGTTTGTTTAGTTTCCCCTGGAGGACATCGCAGTTCTCTGCCAAGAGACCAACCCTCGTGCTGTGACATCAGGCCTGACTGTGTATATGAGTATCAACTTAAATACGTAAGCCATATGAAGTATGCTTGATTTATGTTGCAAGACACTCAAAAGACCATGAGGATGTGTTCCCTGATCTTAAATCAGTGGTGCCCCTATGATAGCAGGCTGCATACCTGGGCAACATATTTAATGTATATATTGTGAATATTCGAGTGGATCGAAAAATATATATTAGATGCACCTGATTTAGCTTGTGGGATAGTTGATAGTTTCACTTGAGGATCTCTGCAAATGTCTAGGAGGATAAATTAAGAGCACCTCGAGCAGTTCAAATCCAAAATGTTATTCAAATAGATGTTTTCAGCCAGGTTTGACATGGCTCTTAGGCTGGCGTGTTTGCTCCTCAGACCCCCCATGGCACGGGGCATGTAATCATCCTGAAAGTCTCTCTGGATGTCTGCACTCTCATAAAGCAGGAAAATGGATTGTGTGGCCCAGGAAGGGAAAATGAAAGAAAAGGAGAATGAAATTACAGACCTGGCTGACTGCACAAATCATGCATATGATGTTTTATGGCTTGCCAGAAGAATTCAACACCTGTGGATCACCGTAGCTATAATTGTACACGAACGCATCAGGATGGCGGTGGGAGGAGAGTTGTGGTTTGTGTGTCACTGAATATGTGACTGAGAGTGTGCGCACCTAGTAGGTGTTTGTGTGCGTGCAAGTATGTTTTTCTTGGCATGGCTGGGTTTTAGAGACAGAGGGAAGATGATAAAAGAAAGTGAAGGGAACGCCTGTTGTTCACTTCTTCAGTACATCCTGGGTGAGCTGCACACAGCCCACATGGCTTGCTCACAGAGGCTTCATTTACCATTGTAATTACCCTGTTTATTTACCCTATCTGCTTTGGTGGTAAAACGGGGGCCGATTCATCAGATCAGGACAATTTGGCCTAGCTTTGGCTTTGCCATTTACTTAAATTAAATAAGGCAATCAGCGAATAGTAAATCACAATTGGCGTGACCACTAGCTCTGTGTGAACCATGTCCTCTTCTTCAAAGCTTACACACCTGGTGCTAAAACTTACAATAAACACACACACAAGCTACTCTAGTTTCTGAGAATAAACCCTTCAACCGGTTAGTATCATATTATTTTCACGTTATTGACTATTTATCATAACTTCAGGCATATACAGCAGTTTTTTCTTCAGCATGCTTGCAGAAAATTTCCTTTATCTGTCTGTCTGTTTTATGTCACTGTAAAATTTTCAACACTTTGTTGAAAAGTTTTGATGGATATATAGGATGCATGAATAAGGGCAAAATCCTAAATAAGATGACAATATAGCAGATCGAAGAGTCTTTCCTCTTCTCCTCCTCCTTTCTCCCACCTCTCTGCCGTGAATGCTGATACTTGAGTCAAATTGATTACACCACTCCATCTGCATTATGACTGGCCTCCTCCTGTGTTTGCTGCCTCTGCCTACAGCACAGAGTTAGTGTACAATTACATATAGTTTAATATATCTGCCTGAGCACCTTTAAATAAGCATCACAAGTCCACAAGGTGATTTGTCTTCCAGCCCCATTACTCCATTGTACATCTTGATAGCCAGGGATCGCTCCGAGCTATGTTTAAGCATTAAATAGTGTATTATTATTTCACATAAATCAAGCTGAGATGTTAGGGGGGCATTCATAAATTTTGCATTTCTCACAGACAGTATTTTAAAGCCTCTCTCTCTTTCTCTACCGCTCAGAATTTTGAGACTAAAGCAATTCTGCTCCTTGCACTTGATAGTACATTAAAGATGGGCACATCAGGAAGGTATATTCAAAACAACATGTAATCCAGTTTAGATTAACTTTGAGTTGCTCGAACACATTCATCATAGCACAATTTCCATAATAAGTAACCATGCTTTTGTCAGTCATGCAGTCAGATGCATGCACCATTACCATCAGAAAACATTTTATTTTTATTGCCATGAATAATGGGGAAAAATACTAACAAAAGCCAATTTATCATAATATTTTCACAGTTAACCATGGCTACTGAATCTCTTATCTGTGCTCAACAATGAGAGAATAAAATTAAGTTTAAAGGTGAGTGCTTACTATCAGCCCTTTTCTCCAAGACAAGTGCCCCCTGAAGCCCCCCCCCCACCTCACCCCCACCCCCCTGGATATTAGTCCCGTGTTTGTGCAAAATGTCTACTGAGGAAATGACTTCACTCAGGAAACTGGATTTCAGCTTTACACATGGGCAGGAGAGCTGCCAATGTTTTAGTCAGGCCGACAACACTTTCTTTTCTCAGCTCACTCAGTGGTTGAGTGTAAAGCTGCAGCGAGTGACAAAGGAGTAAACTACATTCACAGTTGTTTTGGTTACTCCAAGGACACCTCGCACATTCCTTTCCATTTCCAGTCTTTGGCCTGGTTTTCTAATTGGTGCTGATGTACAAGTGACAGGGTCTGAAGTGAAACCAAGAGATTTTTCAGGATCCAAGTTTGAGGGTGTCTTTATGGGTCAAGTAAACAGTAACAACTTGTATGCCAGTTTGGTCCAAGGAAAGAGTTTTACGTACAACGAAAAGCCTCCTACATGTTACATTGATCAATTTTTTTTTGTGCTAATTAATGTATTAACACCTTAGTCACATAGCTTTGACATTAAAAGTATCTCAAGTAACAGCAGTTTGTTGAGAGTGTGCTCTTGGTCTGACACATGTATTATTGATAATAAAATTATATAGAAGACTTATGAATATACCCAAGAAAAAAAAAAAGAATAAGAATAAAATAAGGTCCAGAACCATTCAGATTCTAAAATATGTCCAGAACATTATATCAGTCATTCAGTATAACTGAAATGAAATGAGTCACTGAAAATCATGCTAAACATAAATCAACACATTGAGTAATGCAAATGTTTGTGATTTCATACTCACATTGCAACCGTACACCACAATTAAAGATAGTTTTCACTTTAAAGCATGTTTATCATTTTCTGCACATAATAATTATATGACCCAATGGCCTGGGGGCTTCAGTGCTGCAACAAAGTCAGTAAAAAATCATGTAAAAGTCATTGCAAATTGGAAATTGACTAGGTGCCAGGACAGTAAGTTGAGGATTTTTTTTTCTTTTGGGGGGTTAGAAAAAAAATGTCTTTGAACTAGTTTTTGCTTGCAGAAAATATTGCTTCTGGGTTGATATTCTTTCTTAAGTGTTTCATGGCAATGAGAATTAAGAAATAAAGTGCAGTGCCAAATGATTCAGATTCAAAGATGGCAAACACCCACAGGTATTCTGTTCACATGACATCACTCTGTGTTAAATTGACAACTTCGTGTTTTTTTAACCTTTTTGGAACTTGATATGTTTTCTGAGTTTCCAAAACATTCCTTTCAGGAGAGAAATGAAAATTATGGGCAATGTCAGTCTACAAATATAGTAATTATGTGAAGCAAATACAATGGAAATTTAATTTTTACCTTATTTTTGTGATAATAAAATCTGATAATTTCTATTTTAGCTGATTGGTTGGTGTTTTAGTGGCTCAGATCTTTTACCTCCTGTATGTTGTTCTAAAGCACCACAGAGCTACATCAAAGTACACGTGAACAAGATCTGTGTCTTTCTCTACGTCTCCCTTCATCCCTTCATTGCTTGGAAGAACCTGTCTTCTGACCTTGACATGTGTAGGCTGACGGCATGCACCCTCCACCCCGCCCCAACTCAGCTCATGAACTGGAAACTTTGCTCCTGTCATCCCGCTCTATCCTGATCACTCCTTAGCTTACACATACAGAGCACACGCTGGCAACAATACCTGGGAGGATAAATGCTCTGTTAAATTAAATAAACATAATCCAGACATGCTCCATTCCAGCCTGTCTGTCTCACTGATTCCATCAGTGAAGAAGTGCAAAGATTAGATGTCAGCTGAAAGGTCGGCGTCAGATAAAAGAGGATTCTCCACTTTTGCAATAAACACAATTTGAATCAAGCATCAGTTCATCTGTGATTTTACTGAAGTGGTTCCATTGCTTCCTTTTTATCTTTTGATGACAGCAATAGATAACTCATACATTCACACAAGTGTTTCTACAATTTTTTTTCACACATTCCTGTTGTTTTCTTATGTTTCTTAGGAAGTTAAATATTAACTTTCTGCACTTCTGCGTCTATCTCTGTGTTTATATTACACATATGCCACCTGACTTCTGGGCATGCACCTCAAGGGCTCAGAGCTATCTGTGCCTTTGCTAAGAGCAATATGTTGTACATTCTCCTCTCATCTGCATGTGTCTGTTGTCTCTAGCCCACGCTATCTGTTTGTCTCTCCCTCTCTCTTTCCTTTTTTTACCGAGTCCTAAGGAAGCCAGCCAAATGCCATGAGTAATCGCTGTCTTGAGAGTCACGGTAATATCATCTAACACACAGACATCCCCCACTTTTTGGGCTTTCTGCCTTTGACTCTAAGCGGATAGTCATCGTCCAAGAGCGTCTCCTGACAGTGCCAAATGCAATGTAATGGTTTGTTTATGATTATTTTCCTGTAGAATTTGTCCCATTTCTGCTGACTGATGTTTATAGAAAGTACACACTAGCAGAATTGGATGGTGAAATCCTAGTGATTGTTTCCCCTACACATCCACCAGAATGCCAGTAAATAAATCTCTCAGACTCCAATAAAATGTTATTTCTTCCCTATGAATCATACAACATGGCAAGGCTTCATTTCTGACCATATAATGTTGGCTGCAGGCTCTGAGATTTTTCAAGAGGAATTATAAGATATAAGTGGGACAGTGGTTGTTAGGCTCTGTCAGGAATACATTCTGGAGCTGATTCTCAAAACATGATTTTCCTAAATGGTTGGGAACTTAACCAGTATATTGTTTCTGCTTTTATTATATTATATATTTTATATATTTATATATATATTTATTATATCAAATTCATTTTGGCTCATTTTAATATTTTATCTTTGGTTTTAATTTAATTTTAGCCTTCCCAATTTAAATTTTTTTCAGAATTCCTTTTAAATGTTATTTTAGACTTTTCTCAAGATTTTGATGGGTTAAACCCTGTTTCCATGTAAAATACACATGTTTAAATGATTGGCAAAAGAAATAAAAGCCTAAACAAGTACTGCATCTCGTCTGTAATATTTAACTGCTTGTGTATTAAGAATTACTAAGAATGTCTTTTATCTACCTACAGCATCAGTCACTCATCTTTCCCACAAGTTACTACCAGTGTTAACTAATATTCTTCTCCTAAACCCAGTAGCATTTTGCTCTGCTGCTTTTCACCTTGTTGAGTCACAATGCAGCAGGCATGAGACAGACCCCTGTTTAAAGATGGTGAAATGTTTGGGTGGCTCAACCTTCAAATTAAATGGATGGCATCAGGTAGGCCTATAAAAATGATTAAAATGGTGAAGACAGCATGTGTGTGAAGTGTCAAGGCAGGTCAGCACAGGCTAGTGGGAGCCCTGCAACCAGGAAGCTTATTAGCATTTCAGTGCATAGCAACCTGCCTAACCCGAGCACTGATCTTAACTTGGTCTGTCCCAAAACTGCCTCTCTCTCTCTCTCTGTCTCTCTCTCTCTCTCTCTCCCTCTCATTCCTCTCTCCTCCTGCCATGTGCAAAAAACATTCATGTCAAGTTGGTGGTTCCTCAAGTCGGAATGTTTCTGTGTGTTAGCGATCAAATTAGACTGCAGCCTGACAAAGAGTGTTTGTATGCAATTGTTCACAGTAAGTTTAATGCAATCAAACGCTGTAATGAGAGTAAACAAAAGAGTGATACCAGGCTCTAAGTTATCCTCATTTATCCGGCATCAGATTGCGACCGATTATAGCTCTGGTTTCAAACTTTGGTTTAGTGATGGAAAAATAATTCCTCAGACTCATTAATACATAGGAAACTGCTGCTGTCATGTTTGGATCCAACAGAAATGTTCATTTATTGTGGTAACAGTGTATTTCTCTACCCATGAAACAGTATGTTCTCGAAATGAATTTGTTACCACAGCCAACTTTTACCCCAGTGTAGACATTCATTTGAAGACCTTTTAACTTATGGAGATCTGTCTGAAGCATAAAAGCGTATAAGTTTGAGTTTGATCAAATACTTGCCAGAGTATTTCAGTTAGAAAAGACCGGTCAAATTGCTGCAGGCTAAAACAACTATCTGGACAAAAAGTAGCACTCTCTTTCATTTTTAATCTCCGTCATTCTCTTTTTTCATCTCACCGTCTTTGTCTGAGTTGTATTGACTTCATGGCTCAGGAAAAAAAGAGCAGTGCTTCAACCTCTATTTTCAGACATTTCTCAGACAAAGGAAGTAAAGATTGTATGGACTTGCCCAAATATATTTAATCCTTCTCACTCATCCGTAATTGAAAACACTGATAACTGTAATCAAGCTTAAAGCAAAATAGTAAAGTTGAGTATCACACCAAAAGGCTTAAAGACAATCTTTACACTGGTCCATTTTAAGCACAGCAGCAAAACATAGCAAAACAAAACACACTAAGCAATCATTACACCTCAGAAACATAGGCAACCAAAGAAAAATCCTGTACAGTCATTTCAAAAGGCATCAGTGTTTTCTTTCTCCCTTTCTCCTTCCCCCTTTCCCCCCCCTACGAGATTCAAGTGCATCGCAACTGGACCTGGAATCAGTCACAGGGGCGCATCATGTTTCAATATCAAGCATTTCATATGAATGAATTTATTGACTCTGAGTTTTTATGGTCTTCTTCCTGACAGTATAAAGAATGGGCTGACGGTGCTCTTCCAAGATTGGAGGCCATTTTGTGGCTGAGCTCTGTGCTCAACAATGTGACTAATGGCAAGCCCTGGAGGACTTTTGGAGGCATCACTCAAAAGAGGGTTGTCTTTGCAGATGTACTTTCGTAACAAATATTTTAAATTTTGAATGTGCTTACTTCCAATGCTTAGAAGACAATTTTTAGATTGTGTAAAAATGGGTTGCTTCTAAAATTGATAATTAAACTCTCATAATGTGTGCTCAGCGGGTATCCTTTGTCCCCAGACTAGCTTGTCTCAGTGAAGCAACCTTGGGAGGGGGAGCCTGCCTGACTACCGTATAGCTCCCAGCTTTCCACAAGCCCCCACAGTGTATCTCATTGTCTCAAATGAAAGATAAGGTCTGCCTACTCTGTGTACGGTAGCTACCCTACCTTTGGCATGTGGTCGTTGCTAATGACTTTGAGCTGTTAAGGGAGACATATCTGGGGAGACAGGCAGGAGGAAGAGACCTACAAACCCAGTTTAAAAGAAGAATCTGATTTTCCCATTGCTCCTGATAGCTTTGTTTGACCTGTTAGATATGCATTGTTCTCATATGGCCGATTCTAGATAGGGTTATACTTGTTGTTTTACTCAGCCGAAAGTGAACTGCATGAAATGCTGCAGCTCTGTGGATAGTGTTTGCAGTTATGTCTAAAATATTGCATCATGTGTACATAAATAAGGGGCAATGTATGAAAATGTAGGGAGAGGTCCTGTTGATTACATTTGGTAGTGTACTCTGTTGCATGTGTGTGTGTGTTTGCAGTGGGTAGGTCTAAATGCCCCAAGCAAGCTGCCAAAGTCTGTTTTGTGACCTGGATCCAGTGTTAGTTAGTGGCCTGGGAGAAGTCAAATGTCTTAAATACGCAACTAACCCATGCTTTGGGTTCTGATTATTGGAAAAAAAAAAAAGAAAGAAAGAAAAGGACAAATGGTGAAAGCAATCATTAGTGAAAACAAAACAAAAGTGGTGTTAATCAATTCGAAACAGTAAATAAGCTGGTATAAATCACTGTCCGGGCTGCAGCAAGCCATGGAGGTGGTGTCAGGGATCTGGTTTAGCATGCTTGCTGCCTGGTAAACTGCTCCATTTAACTCCCCTCCGACTCCCACTGGCTCATTGCTAAATAAGGATATCAATTAGGCTAAAGCACTCAGCAAAGGCTCCCAAGTTAACCATCAGCCGAGGCATGAATGGATCTTTGGGGATATTGACTGCTGCGGCAATAGGTTTGTAAGTGGGCTGACCAAGGGGTAATTAAAGCAGCATTATCATGTTACGCAGTTTATGGTACTTCTGTGGCTCTATATTCCGTCCATGCAAGCAGGAATACAAGTAGCATTTAGCAACAAGTAAGACAGTAGAGGAAGAAAAACAGAATGAAGCACTGGCTGGGGTGTTAGGGTCAAGCTGGCTGCATCAGTGGAAAGGTCATTTCTGGGTGTATCTTGGTACAGTCTATTTTGATCAAGCTGATATGGCTGCCATAAAAACCCATAGGGGACGTTGTTATGGTTACATTGTTTAATCCTCACCTATGAAACATAACAAATTCTATATCTTACCTGTGCCAATTTAATCCAAAGCATTTATGGTGATTTCATGCTAATTCTATCCATTGAATTTCTGTGAGGAAGACCAATGTCTTTAAATGATGTGAAGAAAATCATCAGGAATAAGCTCAAGCCTGCCTGCTATATGAGGTGGCCTTGATGTATGTGCAATTACAGCATAATTACAGCGATAATTACTGTATGGGCAAGATTAATAACTTTATTAGCTAAAATGGTTCACGTTTAAAAGAGGGAAATGTATACATTGGTCTTGCAGATCTAAATTTGCTGAAAGTCAATTAACGGGCTGATTTTGTATCTCATTACTCACGTGTTTCACCTTGGAAAGGCACCTTGAGAAGCTAAATTTAAAATGTAAAAAGGTCAGGAAGTCCCTTGTACAATTCCAATTCCATCACTATTGAATGACGAAGTGTCTATTTTGGCTAATCTAATGAGAAAGACCTACTTCAAAATTAAATCTTGTTAACTGTCGGACCAGCCTGTTCAACATATTTCAATTACCAGAGGAAGAGAGTTAACTACAGTCTGTTCTGACTTTTTTTTTTTTACCCCCTCCCCTTCTCTTTTATGTTGGTTTTTGCTGTTGTTTTTGACAGTGAGGACCAGGCTCAGAGTGCCTGTGTTTTGACTGAGCAACAGTCGGCCCTTAAGCTCTTTTGAAACAATAATAACTTCTCCTCTTTAATTTATCCAACCTAGCCACATTGCACTGTTGACAGGGCTAGATTTGTCTTATCAAGACCTATTAACCATTTCCTTTTTCTTATTAAATGTATGCTCCGTAATTTGTGATTTTTTCCAACGTGATGTAATTATGATGTATCATTTCCCTCAAATAAAGGCCCTGTCCTCTCTTGGTGTTAATTTGAGCGTGTGAACTTTATACTTTGAACTAATTGGTTGCTGTCGAAATCCCCTGAATGTGAGTAATTTGATCAGGTATTCCATAACCATTGTACAATTTAATTTGAGTAATTTAATTGGATTTGACTGCTCATTTCTGGGCCACTCTCCACTCAGTATTCAAGAACTGCAGAGCTGCAGAGGTATCCTGAGGCAAACACACACACTCACTGCCACCAGTCTCTCACACCAACAGAGCTGGGAACTTCCCACTAGATAGCAGAGCTGGATCAAACAGTGGACAGCTGGATAGCGCCCCCCCCCCCCCCCCCCCCCCCCTTTTTTTTTGATATTATGCATTCAGTGTGGGTGATATTAAAAGATAAAGTGCAGCAAAATGTAAGGTTAAGATCTTTAATTCCATGTGCTGGTCAGCCCACACTATTATCCATCATAGGTCTGAGGTAATAAGAACTTGTGTGTTTACACAAGCTGTATTTTTTTCTATTTTACACTAAAACAGAGGGATTGCTCTTCATAAATTGCATTAACGCGAGCAATGTTGTCACCTCCAACCAAATAAGCTTGTATCCTGCATCTAATGTCATTCACGCTGCACCACAGAGGACCTTATCTGTCCTTAGAGGGTCAGCCATCTTGTCTTAGTGATAGCTGAGACCTGGAGAGTTAGAGGCAGCAGAGAGAAAAAGCAGGAGAGACAGGCTCCCCTGCCACCCTGATGTGCTGGGAAAACAGTGCAAGGACCATGCTGAGAGACAGAAAGGGAGCGAATGAAAAAGAGAGGAAGAAAGGGAAAGAGAGAGAGAGAGCAAGAGGGAGACGGAGAGAAACTAAGTGCACTAAGGAAGAGAGAGAATCACAGAATAGAGATACTGACAGAGAGAGAGATGCCCATGGGCAAGACTGGCGCTGTCTTGCCTGGGCCCTCCTCCTAGTGCCAGAGACAGGGATGACGCTGCCACTCTGCATCAGCCTTATGTAGTATTCATAGCAGCAGGTCCTCTAACCCAATTTGTGACCTCCACCCCAGCTGAGGAATATAGGAGTTTAACAATGGGTGGCTCTGTAGGGAGCGAGTGCGTCAAGACCCTGGCGAGCAACTTCCTCGTCTATTATTTCTCTTTTTATATATTGTGTAGAATGTGTCTTTTCTGGGAATTCCACAATAAAATGACTGTTATTTATCATTACCAACCTCTTTATCATTTAGTCAATAAAAGGCCTCTCACTTTCTCTCTCTCCTTCCCTCCATCGTGCTCTGGGAGTCAGATATCTGTATTAGTCCCCCCCTGCCTCGGGGCGAGCCGTGTCAAAAGCTAAATCATGATCAGCTATGGCTTTCTGGCTAAATTGTGTATGAAGGCCGCGGGCAGAAAAGGTGCACATGCTTATTATTGGAGACACAGAGAGAAACAGACAGAAGTTTGCACACACACATTCTAACACACATAAATATACACACATACAAAACAATGATACCATACATCTGCTAAGAGTGCATGGGTCGTGAGGATCTGTGTAAATAGTTCAAGTAATAACTTGAAGCATGTGAATCTTTGATTTTTTCTTTTATATGCAAATTAGCAGAGAACATATTAGGCTGTTTTTTTTTTTACACTGAAATGAATATTAGAGTTACAGAGCTACTGTTAGAGTAAACAGAGACATGAAGCTAATTTAACTGTTCAGCTTCATCTCTGTGACTAACATTAAGACCCCTAAACCACAGGTTCATCTACCATTATGCAGAACCCTGTCATTTCCAGTTGGTGCCAAAAGAAACTTAAATGCACTAGGTAACAGTACGGTGATATTTGATGTAAGTTTTGGCACACTCCCATGAGGAACTTATCAGCCAAATAGCCCTAGGAATTACGTCCGTGTTGGACAATTCTTCACCTCATAATTTACGTTGACAGTGCCAAAGCAGGAGGTAGTGTATCCTTTATGTAGCAGGGTGGAAAGTAATAGTGTGGCGCGTTCATGCAGGAGACTGGAATTATGCATGTTATAGACCAGCAATTAATGTTTGCCTTTTTATTAACTGTGATTGTGATATGAAGTGTTTCAGTTGCCTAACACTGAATGGATTACTTTGATTCTTAAGAGAACTTTAAAAAACTTAATGATTCTGCGACAAGTTCAGGAGTGATTATACAGCATGAACAACATGATTTGACTGAGTCATGACACATGAAGGAGTAAAATTTTTAAAGTGCATCAATTCACCTCACACAGTGCCTTTGTGCTATGTCTCACAGTTTGAAAACCTCTGGTTTAAATCACTGATGACATGTTTCATCTGCTTTTTCAGCCCAATATGAACTTGTAGCAGCTATAAAGTGTGACTCAACTTTTTTGGGTCATGCTCAGGCACTGTTCTTGGTTAAATGTTGAAAAAGTCACTTGCAGGGCCAAGATCCAACTTGTTTACATCATCAACATTTACTCAAAACTGCAATCCCTAACCTCATCCATAGTACTTCAGTAGCCTAAACTTAAACAAAAGTGGGGCTCACCAGTGTCAAAGTCCTGCTCTTTCTATGCCCCCCCAATTTACCTCCACCACACTAGGTGTGGATGTGGTACCTAGATGAAGCACTAGAAAAGAATTTACCAGGGAACATAATCCAGGTAGCAATTGCATTTCCCATCAAAATGTAATTGGTAGCACAAGTCAGTAGTATATAAACATAGCTTCTTAATCACACACACACAGTATAAAGTTTCTGGATGATAGGAAAAATCTGCCATGATTCCTACTGTACATTTCGAGCTGGATAGGTTCCGCTAGCTGGCTGAGCATACAGGACTTGGTGTCCCCTTTAGGACATTATCACCTTGTCCAGTCCTCTGGAGGGCCCTCCTCTTCCCTGTGGGCCAGAACTTCCTGCTAGCGCTAATTAATTAAGAGGGCAGGTTGGCCACAGTGGAGAGCAGGCCCAGAGCCTTTTCAGCTACTACTAGACAGGATGCCTGGAGAATAATCGCCTCCTCTCCCAATAATGCCACTGCGCAGCCTGTAGAAATAAGTGGAAAGGAACAGGTATGCTACATATGAAAACTGTACTGTACTGTAGCTAGCTACCTCCCCATACAGTAATAAAACAATGTGATAAAATACAGTTTTCAATCTCTTGTGTGCTGTCCATAACTACCTGTCCACACTATGTATTGTTGTTTGATTTTATGGATAAGTACCTGCCCCTTTGATCCATAGACCTCACTACATGTACTATAGCCTATGACAGAAGTAGTCCGTGATATTACAATACACCACTGAACACTGATGTACAGCCCTACATCATAACATTTGCACATGGTTCTTGTACACAAAAGAAAAAAAAAGTGTCAGAGGGAAATAGAGCTGGGAAGCAAGTGGGGAAATAATACGACCACATTTAATGAAAGGTTAAATTTTCATTTACTCACTATTGAGTGAGCTGAAAGGGCCATTATTTATTGTATTGGCATGATGTGGCCCATTAGTGCTGTATTGGAATTGGTTTGGCTTCTTTCTCCCTGCCGTTGTTCAGCGTTGTGAGATCGCTCCAAGCTAAAGTTTGAGAAAAGACCTGTTTGTGTGTGCACGTGTGTGTGTGTACGCATGTGTTTTCACATATGTGTGTATGAGAGAGATGCAGACATAGGCTGTGCACAGATCCTCAGATGTTCCCTGCTGAATTCCTTTTGTTTATTTGTCCATCATCTGCATCTTTACATATCGTGCGGTGATTCAGCCATCGATCTGTTGTTCTCACGATCTCACCGGCACATCAATGACAATCTAATTATGTTCAACGGATTTTATTGGCTGCTCTCTCTGCAAAGTGACAAGACACATTGGGGCCGTGCATAACCTAATGAAAGGGCGCTCTGCTCAATCCAGATTAAGTCAAAAGACAGCGTAGCTCCAGCAACACACAGCACATTCATTTAGAGAGGCTTTCTAATTGGGGTTGGTGGAAAGGAGGCAAGAGGTGCACATGTTACTTTGTTCCGAGTCACAGAAACCCCACTCTAGACCATTTATTCATTTATTTATCAGCATCTCAGTGTACACAAGACATTATTGTAATAATGAGGCAACATCTACATAATTCCACACTTAACAAAAGGGCCTGAGGCCAAACTTTGCACAAATGTTCAAACACAAGATCAGGTCAATAGCTTTGAGGTTAATAAGGGCGTATACGTCTTGTCTTATTTTGAATATTTGTTTAGAAACAGTAAATTAAAGCACCCTTAAAACCTATGAACTACAGGTTAGGAGGTTTTTTAGCTTTGCTGCACCGAAGTCCTGCTTTTTATGTAATTCTTTCACTGCTATTGTTATATTGTTCAAAAAGTCATTGTTTTAAAATGAATGCAGCAGTGAAACTGCTATTTATAGTAACTCTACTATTGTGCAAAATATTTAACATATCTGAATGAAGTGACAAAAGTTTGTTTTCAAGTTAGAATTGAAAAAAAAAAAAGAAATCTGCAGCACAAACACTTTGTAGTAGTAACACTTTGAGCTGTCCTGGTGGCTAAAGAGAACCTTTTTTGTGTATTCTTCCTATTTGCTGTTCACTGTCTGTTACCAGAAGCATATTCTGAGTTTTCATATCTTCAGAGACCCTTGTGAACTGTGGTGAACATTGACCTCTGGCAGCATGTAACACAACTTTGTAGATGTTTGGGTGCACAAACTACAGCTACTTTTTTCTTCTGCCTTTCACTTGGTCACCATCTGCTAGAACCTGAAAGCTTTAGCTTCCTTTGGTGCCACTCAATGAGTAGCCCTATTCCTTTTTTGTGCAATTCATTTGAGCTGTAAAGCAATACAACACATTTCCTGTAAAAACTATTTCAGTGGCTCCCACTGTAAGATGTAGTGTGGATGCTACAATTCCTTCAAGTTGTAATGCAAACTTTGATGTCTCAGAATTCATCTCATTCAACTTTCATTGATACTAAAATGCTACAATGCATCTATAAATTATAAATAAATATAAAATAAGATTCACCTCATTTTATAGTCAGCACTTTTTTGACCTGACCTTGGTAATACAAGTCTGTCCTACTACATACAGCATTTTGAAGGTTCTAGGAAAGCTAAATAAAAGCGCTTTGACAGATGGCCTGGGCTTCTCAGTGTCACATTCAAATAGACATGCACACATACACACACTCATTGAAGCAGGTTCATACACACACACACTAATTCTCAACAGTGTCACAGAGGTCAATGTGCTAAGTATGGCAATGCCACTGTGAGTGCCATCTGGCAAACTGGGATCAAGGTTACACCTTCAGGAGCTGTGACCTAAACCAACTGAGCTCATTCACTGAATCTGTGTGCATTTTTGTACAGATCAGACAGATTACAATCTTTGTTCATGGTGTACTGTAAATTATAAAGATTGTATTTGTGGTGTTGTATGACATTGTAGCAAATTGTATTTTATAGTATTAATATATTAATAATACAGTATAGTAATTGCACAGAACACACATACATGCATGTTCATCAAACCTTACAACTCTATCATTTCCCTCTGACACACTTTCTTTCCTCCTGTTTCCTAGACTCTACATAAACAGCGTGGGGCTTTACTGCCATGTTTTCTGTTTGTCGGCGGCTGTGCCAGCATCTGACACTAGCTCCCTGCCACTTTCACAGGCTGTAAACATCTGGGCAAGGCCTTTCATCTGGTCAATGTGGCAAGGGGACCCAGGGGCTCTGGATTAGCACCACAATAAAAACAGACCCTGCGCTTGGTTTAGGAAGCTTCAAGCCTGCCACTGAGACAAGCTGTTTAAAAAAAGCCAAAGGAAAAAAAAAAAAAAAAAGAAGCTTTACAGGCCAACACCACAAATTAATAGTTTCCTCCAGAAGGCAAACTTGTTCCAGAGTATGCTCATTAATTTTGCATTTAAAATGGCAACTATCAGACATTATGTTGCTATTTTAGGGTCTTTTCATGTATCCATGTATTTTTCTTAGACTATACTTTATGTAAACTTTAAAAAAAACATATCCACACATACATCAAAGATCTACAGACATGTAGATGGTGGCATAATGCTCCCCATTATCCCAGACGGGAGCAGAGATGCAAGAAGGGCGGTGTCATCAGTGGAAGGGCACTCAGGAGCGCTGCTCAGGTACAGCATAAAGGAGCACACTAGGTGGGCAGCCCAGGGACTGGTGAGCAATGGAGCAGGAGGCCTTGAGCGTCTCGGGCAGATGAGCGGAGCCACTGAGGAAGACAGCCGGGTCTTAGGGCAGATCAGGAAAGTCTCTGGAGGGTTGCAGCAGACACAGAACCACTCTGGAAGGCGAGCAGGACAGTGGCATCTCATCTGGAGGATAAGCAAGAGGCCAACAATGAAGGTGGAACCCTTCTGGAGGACAAGCAGGATACTGGGGTTTGGGGCAAGATGTAATAAAGATATAACATATTCAATGTAATAGACAGTATTTACAATGCAGGAGAGAAAAGAAGTCTAAAGTCCTCTCCTTATACAAACAGGCTAACAAACAAACAACACAAGCAAAAACAATATCTGAAAGCTGGTGACTGGAGTTCAGAGCAGGAGGCCAGCAACAGGAATACAGAGCAGAAAGTCAGCTACTGGAGTGCAGAGGCATTGGCTTGGAAGGCTGACTCATGATTTGGCAACTGGGGAGCAGAAGCATGGGCTGGAGAGGCCGAGTCAGGATCCAGTGGAAGGCGGAAAAAGGATCCAGCGTAGGTGTTGGCCAGGAAGGCGGATTCAGGATCGGGGCAGGGCATTGGTGAGAGTGTTCGACTCAGGATCAGGCGATTGGGATGGCTGACTTAGGTTCAGGCTGGGTATCAGTTGCGACATTGGGTCACTGGGCACCTGAGAGGACTGATGTTTTTGTGTGTAAGTGGGTGGGAAAGATCAAGGGTTACCGCACGGCAGGTTAATTTGGAAGTCAGGAAACAGTAACTAGTGGGTTAAGGTTAAGGGCATCTGGTGAGTGGATTGAGAAAAGCAGGAGACAGAATGGCCCAAATAAACACAGCCTAGACAGGAATTGTGACAGCTTTATTGGATAGTGTAAGAGTGATAAAGATGGAAGACAAAAGGGATGACAGGCAACAAAAGTCATGATTTAGACTCAAAATATCGCAAGCCCATGGCATTTACCCAATTCTGCCACTATCTGCCCCAGGCTTTTTTTTTTTTTACTTAACAATGAATCTTCAGAGACAAGATGTCAGTCAGCACTAGTATCATCACAAGAGATGATGTCATCTATCGATACAGAGAGTCATATGGACATGGATGTCAACAGTGTGTTTTATCTCATTGAAAGAGCAAGTGATTTTCCTTCACAGCTGTGTCAGGGTTGGGATGGACTGCATGCAGTTCAACAACATTAATATTTAAGGATCGTCAGCAACTGGCCTCACCCTCATCCATTATTTGGGCATTTGCAGACAAAGATTTTTGTCCCTGGGTGACACATGGGCAGCGTTCAAATATTGCCCCATATAGAGGAACTCCAGACATAGTCATAGGTGACACAAAGTATGCTTCGATTAGTGATGGAGTTAGTTCTGATTCCTCGTTTGATCAGCCTTTGGCTTGGTGGAGACCTACAAATATAGGCAAACAGTTTGGTGTGAATTTGTATGAGGCTACATATGAATCACAAGTGTGAAATGATGTGCCCATATATGGCATGTGTCCATGGGTCTGAAATGCCTGGAAATGATTTTAGGGACTCAGGGGAATTTAGTCCAATCGACACTCCAGTTCTGTCACTGAGAAGCAGCCCCCCCCCCCCCCCCCCGCCCAGCCCTAACTCCATGTCCCTCCCCAACCCACCACCTCTGTGTCCTGTTTCTGGGGCCCCTAATGCATCCCCAGACCCCTACCAGAGCAAAGGCTCAACAACATGCTGGAGCAAATCAAGTATTGACCTGAAGCAGTTATGTGTTGTAGAACATTATATTCTCATCCGGGCGGTGTGGTGAAGGTAAAGAAGGGAAAGAACACTGCTTGCCATGAAACATGGCTTTGCTTATGCACTCTGCTGCACACCCAGGCACCCGCAATGCTCGTACATCAAGCGCCGGCCTTGTCGCTTGCTTTATTGAGAGGGAAAACAAAGGGTTGAGCTGTTCGCAATCATTTTTTCTCGGGACGATTTTTCAAAACAGCACCAAAAGCTTTCCTTTTGGGGTTTTGGGGTGGCCGAGGAGGAGAGAATGGGCAATAAAATTGATGAATGGCAGATTGATGGATTTCATTCCTCCGCTGAGGGGAAAAACAAGAGAGATGCACATAAGGTTTTTTTATGTTTTGAGAGTTTGAGAAAGTTACTTATGACTGATGAAGTTGCTTGCTTGGACATTCCCATGCACAAGTGATTATATAACTAGTTTTAGTAAAAGTAGTTAGTACTAGTGATTTTCTTTATTGAGCCAGTTTAACAGAATGGATCACACAGGAATTTTGTTTTTGGTAAATCGTCTCTATATCCTTAATGTGAACATCCTTCTTTATATGCAGAGATCCTACTAGTACAAGTTGGATTACTTCTGGGCGGTGATATTGAGACTTTAATTCAAAACTTTATGTAAAAAATATGTAGTTGAATACGTTTTTATATACTGCCTACATTCTAGAAATACCTGGGATAATTTGTGACTTTTTGTAATTTGTTATTAATTGCTGACAAACAGTGACTGAGCAAATTCTCAACTCGGCCAAATGCCTAACATACTGCACTACGATACACTCAGGTCTCATTCAGAGCGTGATAAGATCAAACCCTTTTGTCTTTCTTCTAACTTTATTCTAAAAATAAATAACATATACTATGTTAATAAATACTTTAGCTAGGGAAATCTTTTATTTCTACACTAAGATTGTCAGTGATATCTTTTTTCGTGGAATACAACTGACTGTCCTAAGAAATGACCCCATAGACCGTGAGTGCAAGCAGCTTATTACGACCTATTGTTATGCTTTATTGTCAGGTGACCTCTAGTGTCTGTAGTAATTATGATGGGATCAATAGGGGAGGTCCAGTGTCGTATATAGAGTGACTAAGTCCATGTTGGACGAAGGTCGGGGTGGATGGATGAAAAGGAGACTGCTGTTCGTTTCCTGTTTCGTTTCATGATAGTGAACATTTTATCCATGACTGTTCCACAACCTGTACCACATCATTGTTTATCATTGTAACTATGATGACAAAGGTTGTCTAACCCTAATGAAGTATTGATTTTAACTCAAACTGATCTTTCCCTAAATCTATTAATTGGTTGCAAATAATCTCAATGTAATGACTTATTGACAACACTTTTTTTATGGAACCACACTCAACAACTTATTGGTATAACTAGGGGTACACTTGAAGAAAAAAATATGAATATATATATATATATATATAGAGAGAGAGAGATAGATAGATAGATAGATAGATAGATAGATAGCTCAATTTTCACCCTTGCATTCTCTTCCAGTCAATATGAAGCCTTAGACTTTAATCATGAACCATTAAACAATGTGTTTAGTAAATTGATCTTTGAAAACACATACACTCACCAACAGCCACTAATGAGTTCCCATTTGTCTCAGAGAGCAGGGAAGACACTTTGTGAGCAGGCCTTCATCCCCCTCTCTTCTCTTTCATTCATGTATTCCTTTTTCTGCTCTATTTCTCATCTGCTTACTCTCCCTCTCAAATGCTTTTTCCTATTCCCTGTTCCATCCGCTACCAATGTCCGTTTCTGTCCATATCCCACTATCTCCTGCTATGTTCCTTTCTCTCGTTTTCTCTAAGACTCCTCTCCACTCCCCCCCCTTTCCCTCCTTAAGGACACAGGTGACTGAACTCATGACTGTCCTGGCATCAAAGGATGATACATAACAGCTCAGCCTCGAATGACAAATCCAGCTGACACTGGGCCGAGAAGAGACATATTGATTTTTCAATGATTAATAAGTGGAAAATAATTGTATTTCATTAAGATGGATGGAGTTTCATTTAGTCCTGTCTCCTCTTCTTCACTTCAGCGCCAGGCAGGCAATCAAATCTGCCGCTACAGCAACCCGTTAGCCTTCTGTGGCAACAAGGGCAGCCACATGTGTTTTTCTGTGTGTGTTTTTGTGTGTTTGTGCAGTTAGAGTATTGAGAAAGAGAGCAATGTGAAAAGGAGATGAAGGGTTATCTCTCAAAGGGGTACACATTTACTAGCTGCAAAAGCGTGGCAAAATAAAGAGACCCCATAGAGAGATCACGTAGACCACAACTTCACATCCTGTCAATATTACGACAGCACTGATTATGTTTACATACATGGAGAGTTCCCTTATGAACAAGACTTTTCATCCTGGTTTTAGGTCAGCACACTGTAAATATCACCATTTGGGTAGAATAACCCTGGGTAGCTTGTGCCATTATTATGGGAAACTAGAAACCAGAAAACATGGTGGTGATGACTGGCCAAATGTTGGCACAAATGTCGGTCCCTCAGGATCAAAGAGCTTCTTTCTGAACTCACTCGCCATTTGTGGTTATGTAGATCACTAAAGTGGAAGAGAAAACAACTTCCTCACTGATACTAGCTTTAACATCAACCAGAATGTACAGTGGTTACAAGCCATGCTGCACTTTGAATGAAGGGCACAACTCAAGTGGAAAAACTTCTCCACTCTATCTTACTAACTGTAAGATAGACACACACTGATTGCTCCAAGTCCTGACATGTTGAAGTCAAAGTAAACAGCTGAAGTGAAAGTAGATAAGACAGGTTGAGTGAAAACAGGTAACCCATAAAAGTATGCAGATGAACCTCTCATGTAAACAGTTTTGTTTTTTTTTAAACATAAGACTACATTTTCAAAGTGTACTTGTATTCAACTGTAACAACTAGGCAACTAACAAGTGAGGTTATTTGTCCAAAAAAGTTTTATTTCCCATCATTCTACAGTGGAACTACAGTCATTTCCATACTGTTAGAGAACAGGACAGGACACCCAGAAGTGGATATGAACGCCCTGTTAAGATTTTTGTTTAGTGCTAAGGATATTGACTTGAATGTATCAAATTATTTTTCATGTAATCTTAACAAAGACCTTAAGTGGAATGTGACTTACTCCATGTATGTTGTGGAAACACAGCTGCATAATGGGATTCAATAGCAGGCTACAAAAATGTGGTACTAATCAAACTGTAGGGGATAAAAATGAGCCCTCTGTATCAGAAACCTTTGGTTTCAATGGAAAAATCACACAGCAAGTAGACATCTATTATGATGCATATCAATGCAATCATACAAACATACTCTGATCAAGTGCTACAGTGTGTCCACTGACAAAGACATAATGACATTACTGTGAGGGATAAAGCCATACAAGACAGGGCGTTGTTTTAAATGAAGGCATCAGGGTGGGGGGAGGGTTGCAGTATCCTGGTCCTCCATCCCAGCATCCCTGTGTATCACTTTAATGTTCATATAATGACATACCCTCCAAGTTTGTGTCATGGGCCATCAACAATCATAATTGTAAAGTGATTCATTGACTGATGTTGTCAACAGTGCTACTGTCAAGAGAAACTGATACTAGAGAAAGAGAATAGGGCCTTCTAATGAATATATCAATAACCAGTGACAGGTGAAGGAGTACTCCTGATGAAATTTCAAATAAGCACTAACACCTTTCCTGGATGCCTTCATTTGTTTTGCTACAGCACATTCTGCCAAGGCGAGCAAGGAAATAACATAATTAACAGCTGTGAATCTAAGAATCACGTTATAAAATTTGAAAAATATATATATATATATATATATTTGAAAATTTCAAATTATTAATGTTTATGAACTGAAAAAGACAATTTGGTTTTAATTACTAAACTGTACAATTTGAAGGATTTGATGTGCCTGTTGTCTTTGGTCTTTGTATCTCTTTGTCTGTTTAATGTTACCAGTGTTGGACTCCTTCACCCTGCATACGCATACACTCATAACTCCTTTTGATTACTGCACAACAGAATAGTGTCTCATACCACCAAACTTGTGTGTCTCAGGATAGTTCACTATATAGCAATAGTGATACAGTTCAACATTTGCTCATATCAAGGACACCATAAGTGGGAACCTCAAATTGCTGGGGACCGATTTGTCGTCTTTCGCCCAGTATGAGTGTTTGTGTTTGTCTTTGTGTCTGTGTATAATCACCTACACACTTCACAGGGAACACTAGTGATACATCACCCAAATGAGGTCCAGACAGGGCCATGATCCATCACCCAGTGTCTAGTCTAACAGCGAAGGTAATGGGAAAAGAACCCATACAACAATCATGGGGCCTGGCCACACCGACAGCACATGGACAATGGTATTGATGGCTGACTTAAGGAGTGACCATCACTATTAATGGTTGTATGAAATGGTTAATGGAATGACATGGATACACATTTTGGTATTTCTTTAAAAAGATTTAACAATCACAACACCCTGTTATAATTTGTTTGTTCATTTACATGAAGGTGTGAGCATGTGATTATATATTTCCAGACATACGTATCTCCAGCGTGTAACAGTCATCCTTACCCAGTAGAAGGAAGAGTATTTTTTAAAAAAACAACAACTTGGCCGATATGCAATTAAAGGGGCGCTGTAGTGCTCCATTGTCACATCACGCTGGGACTACCTCTCTCTGCCTGCCACATTAATAAGGTTTCAATTGCCAGTGCCTGCTTCTTAATGGCTGATTTATTTCATTTTAATACCCTTGTCAGGAGGTAAGGTCTCGACTAAGGGTCGCATAATAGGGGGCCATTTTCCCTTCTTTCTCTAGTGAGAATGCTTGGTACAACGATCTCCATTTATGTGAGATGCAACCCTTTTGACTGAGGCAGTGGGGGTGGATGAGGCTGGGGGATGGGATATTCAAATATAAGTTATATACATAGCTACTCACAAGTGCTAACTTATTAACCATAACTTACATGAATAGGTATTAATAATGTCAGATGAGGTAGCGTTAGAATGTAATTAGCAAGGGAGGGGAGAGCACTATAAACCAGGATACTACATCATTAGTTAAAAGAAGTAAACATAAATGATCTGGGGCATAACACATGTTATATATGTGCAGTGATATTTAAATGTAGCAAAGGTTTTCCCAGCATCTCTTGTTTTTGTCTTCATCTCTCTCTCTCTGTCTTGAATTGTAGGACAATGGCAACCCTGTTCCCAAGAGAAACTCAATTGACTGGAACCTCTGTCATTTAACACACTATTAATTGACTAATGTGCATCACATCACTATGCAGCATAGGTAGATGAGGACCATGGAGCCCTATCAGAGTGGATTATGGGAAATTAGCTGAAGCAACAACAAAACAGGCATGTGCCTGCCTTTTCTCAGCATCACAAGAATGCACAATCAGCTGTGGCAGAGCGGATGTTGCTGTTTGAGATTATTTGCACAAAGGCGATTATTCTAATCACTTAATTCCAGCATTATGAGACATCTGCTCTGTTAAGCTTTATATTTCCATTTCCCCAGACAACTGTGTGCCGATGAGACTTCATCAATATCATTACTCACTACATTGTTTTAGTCAAACAACGCTTGTATGATTAATGAATAGGCAAAAGACAGTGTACAGCCATAATTCTCACAAATCAATTACTCATGCTAAGGAGGCCTGTGTTGCAGATCAGCCATAATACAGTTAATCATACACTTTGAATGGGATGCATGAAGTCAGTCATTCAGTGTGTGGGTGTGATAATCAACACTAATGTATAAAGTGTTTACTGTGTGCATGGGAGGGGAGATGTTAATGCGTATGGTACAATGCATACGTACGAGCATGTGCTGCACAACATACAGTTATTTGTTGAATGTGTGCATGTAATTGCATTACATACATTACACGTTGCTTTTCTTGGATATCACACAATAAATGAAGAGGCATGCATTCTACATCATCCTCCCCAACACACACCATTTACAGAATGTAGCCCCCAACTGTGAGCTGCTATCGTGAATGTTTCCATTAGCATAAGAGGCTTTGAATTTGAATGTCTCTGTTGGCATGATCATCAAAGGACAGTTGTGGCGATAAAGTAATCCCAACACTTTGAAAAGTTATTTTAATTACAAAAAGAAACACCAGTTTATGAATACATGATGCATATATATATATATATATATATATATATATATATATGACACAGCCACACATTCTTTTACAAATAAACAGATGTCCAAAACATCAGTAAAATCATTATTTCAATTATGTTCCTCAAGATGTCAAATGAAGTATATTCAGATTATGGAGCTGGGAACTATCCATCTGGGTTCACTTCTCATTCTGGCCTAACACCTCTAATTAACTTTCAGTCTACAGACTAATTCTTCATTCATCAGTTGATTTCCCTGTCTTCATTATTACGAGGATAACACTATGTTGCTCAGTTGAAAGCAAAGACTGCCAATCCTGAGCAAAAGGTTAAACATGTGAAGCTTGGCAACTAGCAGCAGACAAGCCATTGTTTTTTTTTGGGGGGGGGCTATGAATGACTATGTCATGTCCAGTTTTCCTCACAGTGGACAGCCATTAATACTTACATAAAGATGAGAAAATATGAGCCGAACACGAACAAAAATCAACAATAATCAATGTTACTTACATTTTGAGTGGCAGTTATGCAAAATCTTCATGTTATGTCGGCCAACCACAGGCCTTACAAGAAGCAATTTTATCCACCAAGAGGATTTGTACCGCCTCTCAAATGAAGAATAAGCCCAGCGTTGGCTGGGCGGAGGCAATGTTTACTCGTGTTTCCGTAATTCCTCTACTATTTTCGATAATTGTACTTTTTCAGCCATCTCCCTCTTAAGAAATTGCTGTGCCACCCACTGATGCAGTATCGCGCGACACCAGTCACGGTTCGGAGCGAAGATTACCTTGGTTTTATTTAGAAGAAGCGGGTAAACTTTTCTACTGTATCAACCTTTGCACAGAGTCTGCTGCGCCTGTCAACAGGAAAATAAACAGATGTACATTTTTTGTTTATAACTGTTCTGAATGATGGATTACAGTGCACAGATAGCGGTAATTATCGGAAAACCATTAACATTCCGACACTATCCATACCCTTACATGCTGTATCGTACTTTGGACATGGGATTTAGGATCTACAGTATACAGGGAACATATGCCGAGCACAATAAACGCTCGCTTAAACCCACTCGCCTTGCCCTTAGGTTATCTTTATCCTATATTTATTTTTATCCTCATTTTCCCTGTGTTTCTCTTTTTTCTCTACACCAAGGTGTATGGGCTTACAGTAATGCAGAGTGCATGGGAATGGCAATGGCATGCATTGTCCCTGTCTGACAGCGTCTGAATAGATAATCTCTGAGTGTCTTGGATTTCGTTCAATCTATTAACCACAATGGCATATATTTAGTGTTTTCTAACTTTGCCTTGGGCTTCTGTCACCCTAACACAGCATTGAAAGTGGCAGCATGTTAAAAGCAATGGTGGATGGATGCTATCTGGTTGTTTATGAGAACTGAAAAGCATTTTGTTTACATTGGAGGAGAGACAATTTATTTGTAATTTGCAGCAACAGAGGTATTAAAGTTTTCAGTCTCTATTTTGAGACAAGCCGATAAACCCTAATGGAATCAGTTGACAGCGGTAGTTTGAATGTAAGGTGCTATTGTATGTCTCTAATGAAAGTTAACAAAAGCAGCTGGTATCATACAGTAGAATGAAAAACTGCAGTCTGCATACATCCAGGAATGCAGAGGCGAGGAACCACACAAATACACCCAACCTCAGCTCCTATCCTACAGTATTCCATCCTATCTACACACAAGAGTCTGATCTTTATACAGCTTACATGATCATATCAAACTGGTGTGAGTTATAGTATATGAAGATAAGCTAGGTTATCATACCATAGGTTTGCTGAAATATTACACTCTCTATTACTATTTCTATTACTACACACATTGTGCAATAATTTTTTTGGTAAAATTATATATTTCTTGAATTTAATTTTTAATCAGCTACTAACTAAAACAGCTCACTCACCAATTTTTGTCAGCAAAAGCCATAATAAAAAATATAATGATATTTCCATAACAAATACACAAAACAAAAATTATGATGAGTTCATCAGTTACAGTTTTCCAGTACCAGTTTCTTGAGCTAATCTCATTATATAAGGTAAGCTATATGGGTAAAAACCAAAGATGGTAAATTTGTTTTGAAGGAAATGTATTTGCGTCATGGTGCGAACCCTCGTCTCTGGTGTTACAGTCCTTTTTATACCTGCAATGTACCCCAGCCACCTCCCAGCATCTTTGGTGCAGTTCATAAATGTGCTGCTTCATTCATTCAAAAATTGCCTCTGAATAATCTAGGCAGTGATTGCATTCGTCACGTACGTAATTAGGAAAACAATTTAGCAGAGAATATCCTCCTTCAAAAAATGACCTCATAGTTGTTCTAAGCAAACAGCTTAGACTGATGCAGTTTTATTGTTAGGCAATCTCTAGCAGCTTTAGCAATAATGACAGGAGCAAAAGAGGAAGTCAGATGGCATAGTGGGATGACAGTATAGAGCAACAGAATCTACTTTAGTTTGGGGTAGATGGATGGGTTCAAACATTGAATGAAGGACATTCACACAAGAGGCTGCTATCCATTTCCTGTGTGAAACATTGTCTTTCTATCCATGGTCACGTTTTTGTTTTTGTTGTTGTTGTTGGTTTTTTTCCGGCAAATACATATTGTACTGTATGAGGATAATTATGGTAGCACACTTTACTATAAATTATGCTACTCTTCAGTAGCAGTTGGTGACACAGTCAAGATTTGTTCTTATCTTTCCTTTCCCTTACGTTAAGTCCAAATTAATAATGAACATGATGGCGGCAAGACTTTGTGTTCTGATCACCTTACCATTTCCAGGTTAAACTTGATTGTTAAAGTATGGCAATACATTACCTTTGTGACTTCAGAGGAAATAGATATTGGGGCTGCATGTAAACAGGAATATTAGTGGAGTATTAATTTTAGTAGCAATATTATTCAGGATAAGGGCAAAAAATGAAAGATTTAGCTATGACTGTCACTGTTTGTAGCATGGGTAAAAAAAAAAAAAAAAAAAACTAGGGCAGATTTCTTAATTGTGTTCATTTCTGCTCTCCTCATTTATGCAAATAGCCATGGTGTTGCATGATTACTGGCAACTATTTACAGTAGAGATGTTTGCTAATCAACCCATAGAGTTATGCTGCAGATCTGGGAGCAATTATGTCCACACACTGAGCCCATATTTACAACACGCACTCATACACACATACACATACACCTATACAGACCCAAGCATACTTTCACACACATGTACACACACAGTTAGGAACACATCAATTACCAGGGCCAGTGTTTTACATTTAATCTTCTTATTGGATCCTTGTTAATGTTGACTACTTCCTTCCCCTGCAGTTTATTTTGCTTTTGTGCATGTGGCCTCTGCTCCCAGAGAGTGTTCACGGACCAGGCCATCCATAACCTGCACAGACAGAGGGGGAGAGACACACACACACACACACACACAGAGCAGCTGGCTTTTCTGAGCGCATCGTAGCATTTTCTACCTTTAACCTTAAAAACATTGTTATAAAAGGGCAGTACACAGTTCAACCACCTCAAATTGCTCTTATGCGGTGACACAACTTTCATGTTAGTGTTTTTGTTTCTGATGTTGCACCTGACAAGAATCTTTCCATAAACCTCTCGCCGCTGTTATCTCACTGGGTTATCTTTGTTACAGTAAAGGTGATGATGTCATTATGTAAAAATGACCAGATTGTGTTTCCCAGAAGTAACTTCTTGCTAAACTCAGCTCTTTCCATGGTGAGTCAGTGGTAAAGGAGAAATGATGTGTGAGATGAGAAGCTTGTGTGAGTGGTTGCCCAGAATTTTGATGTTGTTTTGGTAGACCTTGAGGAACTGATAGGATCTCAATGCTACATCACAAAGTCAATGTGAAGCTGAATTTCAGGTTTATCTGCACTGAGAATAATAGCAAAGATTAATAAAGGCATTGAAAATAAAACAATATTAATAAGACATCAGTACTGACAAAGCAAAGGTGCAGGAAGAACCCCCCCACCCCCTCCAAGAGCACAGTGGTGCTATATTTTCCCATTTCTAATTACGTAATCAATGGCCTTTTAAAGGTACAAGCAAATCACCATCATGGTGAGCCGCTGACCCTCTCTGCGAACCTTTGAGGCTTAGAAAAACGAGATTTGTACCAATCAGGGAGAACTGACGCTTGACTTGGAGCCGCGGACAGAGAGTCAGGACCCCTAATTAGGACTCCTAACCCCATACTGACAGACAGATTTGTTTTTGCCTTGCCCAGTGTTTAGCCAAGATCTGCTGGGACCCCCAGATCGGCAGATATGCGTTGAGAACTACCAGCATCCAGCGATTGGCATTCATTAACTGACTTGTTCAAACAAAACACAATCAAACCCCGTAAGCTTTGGTGCACAATCCAAATAATAGAAATAATAGGTCTTTTCCTCCTAATTTTTCAGGAATTATTAGCTGTAATTACGCTAAAAATACATTCAGACAAAGAGAGAAGAGAGGAAGAATCTGAGTCACTTTAAAGTCAAATAGCCTTTTGCTTTAACTAACTAACTGCACAAGGACAATATGACATTCATGGAGTCTGCATGCCGCCTCTAATAATTGATCTGTTTTTTTCATTTAAGACATGGGGAGCTTGCTGGATAGAGAGTGAATCCAGGCCATCAGTGCTTCCTATTAGGCATCTCTGGTATTTTCCAAACAGCTGCCTTTGATAATTCGCAGCAGGGGCTGCCACAATACTGCCATGAGATAGCATCAGCTGCCTCCAATGGTGCAGCCAGGGACAGGCAACAAGGACAGGATGCAGATGCAAACTCACACACACACAGACGCACACACACTCGGTCAGAGGGGTGTACACACAGAGACACATCGAGACATGCACACACACACGCCAAGTAAAGACAAAGGCCAAGTGGCGTGGAGGAAGAGGAGGAGGTGAAGGAGGAGGAGGAGATAGCCTGCAGTGGCTCTTCAGGGCTTCCTGTCTTTTTTCAGTCCCTGGAGGCCAAAGATACTGGCTGGTCACGCTCATCCAGACCATTTCACATAAAACCCAAACCTTATTTGTGTTATGTCATACATAACCCCAAATCAGCCAGACACACTTCCCCTCCGTGGCAACTGTTTTTCTTATACAACTGAGTGATGCTCGCAGAAAACTGTCTTATTTGCACAGCCCCCCCCCCCCCCCCCCCCCCCCACACACACACACACACACACAACTTTGCAGACATGAAAACTCAATAATTTCACCGTTATTATCATTTACGGCATTTTTAATACATTAAGCCATGATAGTCTTTTAAGAAGATGCAGATGTGTCCATGGGTTGCCTTCCATAAAATCTAATCTGATTAGTGATAAGTTAAGGTGAGTTAGAAATAATAATAATTGTGATTCATTGCTTTTGCTTCAAATATCCCCCTTAATGTCAGGATAAACAACAATATTTAGGAAACTGATAATCAATTACAGCATTAGATCATGGCATATAATCTCCATAATAACTCTAAATGGCGTTCTAGTCTGATTAAAATGCCAAGGTGAGGTATTCTACCACCATCTGTTGAATGGGGCTAAATTGAAAATAGACTTGAGGAAGTGGGGGGTTCCATGTGTGGGGCTGCTGTTGACGTGGTGCTCGTAGCCTTTTCCATCTCGGATCAAACCGAGATGAAACTTCCCCCCGCTGCTCGCCTTTACAGCAGGTGCTTCATGGTGTGTGCCGCTCTAAACTCATCCCCTTTTACCCACTGACATTTCGCAGATACACACATTTTTATCCCCCGCTGCCACGCTGCCAAATATTGAAAAGCAACAAGGAACATGAAGAGCGCGTATTTACTTAGCACTTGGCAAAGACACTGCACAGGGGGTAGAGAGAAAGGAATAGAGAGGTTAGGAGAGAATAAAGTCAGTGGGGACACATCTGTATCCATAGAAACCTCAATCAAAGCAGATTTGTGACCTCACATTTTAGTCATTGGTGCTTTTCACAAAGCAGTTGAGGGTGAAAAGCTCTTGAGTAGCACTCAACATGCCAACCATTAGGCTGAGTGTGCAAGAGCCATTTGGCAAATAATCAGTTTGTTATTGGTCTTAAATAGTGCCTAATTAAAAGGGTGACCTCGGCCAGGCACCTTCTTCCTACACCTAACCTAAACAGGAAAAATGTTTTTTTTTTTTTTTTTGTTTTTTTTTTTGTATGGAGGGGTTGGGGTGCTGAGAGGTAATTGACCCTCTGTGAAACAAATGAATCCTCGGGGGAATCTGGCTCAAATGGATGTTTAAATGCAAACAGTAGTCAGTCCACTCACAGCACAGGGCCAGAACCACACAGCCCCTCAGTCCCTGCTGAAATCCTATAAAATCAAATCAAAGAATCTGACATTTTCACTAACCAGAGGCCCTGGCGCTGGTTCCGCTACAATAACAAATGGACTAACGGGACAAATTGAAATGAAAGTTGTAAATGAAACTCACGTTAAAATGCCTGGGATCAGAGAGAGGGAGGGAGGGAGGCAGGGAGACTGAGAGAGAAAGAGAGCTGAAGTGAGAGAGAGAGAGAGAGAGAGAGAGAGAAGATTAGTGGTTAGGTAAAAATGTTTATTTTCACACTTCAAAGTTCCCAGCTCAGTGTGTGTGTGTGTGTTTAAGATCAACAGACCTTGTGATGAACAACCTGTTCCATGCTGGAAATACATTCTGTGAAACACAACAGTCCTCTGTAGAAATCCTGCAAAGCACTGACTAGGGAGTATTGAATTACAACTGTACTATACTGTGAAGCAGCATGAGAAATACACTTTTACTCCCCTTTCAGAGGATGTCACATTTATCTGCATGTCTCAACCTCGACACACAGACACAAATCGAGCCTTTTTATCTCTCAGGAAAAAAACAAAAAACAAAAAAACTGCTCAGAAACCTGCCGAATCAGTTCTGCAACGTACAGAATCACACCTCCACAGTGATCATCGTGACAGTTCGCTGTGTGTGCAGCAACTGTACGGCACAGTCAACTGCAACCACTTCAGAAATAATTTGCGTTACTACTGTAGTGAGATACACATTCTGATTCTTTTTTTTTTTTTTATGCCATTTCACTTGTGTTTTGACATTCAGTATTTAGTGTAGTTCAAAGTACAGCACTGCAATGACTGCTTTCCAGGCCAGGACATGAGAAAGAAAGCCTCATTTATAACTTGATGGACTGGTTTGAAAGGGTTTGTATGGGATCGTTTTTCCATTTTCTCCACTGAAGATGGTATAATGCTTCAATAGAAAACTGAAAATTTCCAAAAATTGGATTCAAAAAGTAAAATTTATGTAATAGCAGCAAAAATGGAGACTGGTGTGTAAAGCACTTTGGAGCCCACAAAACACAAAATGGTTTGTGTTATGTTTATTCCCCTTTGTGGTTAACAAAAACCTATACATTATGTAACATAACAAAGCGATACAATTTACACTTAGTTCCTAGTTTATTAAGTAAAACTGATGCAGTCTCATGCAAAAGTTCCTGCAATTAAATCCTACCTTCATGATCATTTCTGGACAGTTGTAGTAGATTGCATTTGTTTTAGCTAGGTGTACTAACATACTGTATTAACATGGTGAGTGTATATGGACATAGGTTATATTTTGAAAAGGAAGACATATACATTCACTGATTGTGGTTTATGACTAATGAATTTTAAAGGCATTGCTTATTAGATTGTACGCATCTTGAGGAGTGGGGAAGACATCCATCAAGGGTCCAACACACTCACACACGCACACACTTAAAAAGGAAGGATATGATAATGTGTCCACTGTCTGATCATCTTGCATGGCTCTCAGTGTATAATCAACTTTATATATTGAGTTCAACAGAGACTTGGCCTCCAGTGGCCTTTGACATATGATTGAAGTCACAGTCATCTGAGCCTCCAAAACCCCTTGTCTGTAAAAGTCCTCATTCTACGTACCAAGAGATGGCAGTATTTCACAGAATATGTGGCAGGGAATGGGTAAGTAGGAGATTATCAGGAACCACTGCCGCACTGGTTTACAGCTTCCTCTGTTTAAATTGAAAAAAAGAAGGTCTTATGAGAACTTGTAAAGGAATATCTAAGGAGCATATTGCCATTCCTTTCCTTGTTACATCTCTATACGTCTCTTTTTAATATTTACATCTCCCTGCTGTATTGAATACCACTGCTGGCCCTCGGTTCCAGTGTGTGTTTAAAAGATAAAAGAGTGAGTTATAAATGTTGATGAAGCAATAATCTGTATCAGAGTCAATTTATTTGTTAAACAGATGGAGTCATTTCCTGTATGCCAGTTTTACTGTCAAAGATTGGTGCAAAAATAGCTGTCAATCTTCATCAGACAAGACTGTGATCAACCATTAAGATTAAATGTGTTAATAAGTAACACGAAATAACATGCAGGTTATGCTGTTGTTGTATGTTTATAATACAGCATAATATCTGTAATTTAATTTTAGTTTAAAATGTTACATAAAAAAAGACAAAGCATTTTGCTGCTGTACTGCACCCATCCCATTAACAGTAATGTAATTTGATGTTAGATTTATGCACTCTGCTTATAAGTCAATATCATCCAGTCTGGCGACACACTTATTTGTGCCCTTGAATGAGATGTTTGTGAACCGTGTATTGAGAGGCAGCTGCTCAAATGTTAGGGGAGGAAATTAAATCTAAATAAACAAGTTGCACCAAATGTTTCATCAGCTGTCACAATGCAAAAGGAGGGTCACACAATGAGAATAGAGACTTCCTCCTCTCCGTCTCCCAGTGTGGTTTAGGATAGCCTGCCAAAGTTGTAGTAAGTGTAACATTTTCATGGAGTCAATATCTGAAAAAGAAAATGGAGATCCAGATAATCAGCTCCTGGCTAGCTACAGGAGTATTGACTTCTCCTGCAGTTTATTCTTTACATATTTTCATAAATTCTCCGTACATAGCTGCAGAAGTGTAAAGCATATTTTGCTGAACTAATTTATTTATTTCATTGTTGATGACAGGAATTTTCAGTACACAGACAAAATGTTTATTTTACGTTTCTAGTATTTTTGAATGTTTGTCAGGTATACCAGGCACATGACATTGTTCTGCAAGTGTACACCCAAAGTAGCAACAAATGACAGCAGGATGCGTGAGTTCCCTTGCTTCCTAAAAATCCGTGTCTCTCAGCTGTGTGAGTGTGTTATCTTGAGTGTACATGCTGTGTGTAGAAGTCTGGTCAGGCCTTTGTAAATGAGCAGCCTACTGTCTGTTGCTGCTCTCCTATTTCTATGCCAGTGTTGCTCTCCTAACCTAAATGGCCCAGTGTGACTAGAATCCGCCACCCCACTTCTCCCTCTCTGTGGCCTTTTATACCTTCTATCTTTTATTCTTAACTCACCTTTACTCCCCCTCCTTCATTTTAATACCTCTGCAGTCTTCTCCTTCCCCTTTCCACTCTAGCATGCACCAAAAATCAAATGGGGAAAAGGGAGAGGGAGATGAGAGGGAGAGGAGGTAGGAGCATGTATGAAATGTCACCACCACCCACTATCTATTCCAGCTGCAAAGGACTGTCTCCAACGCCTTAGCCCACCCCTTCCACAGCCACCACCTCCTCTACGGGCCTCTGCGGAGCAAAGGGGCCTGAGCTGCTTTAGTTTAGAGTGGTTTCTGCGTGACGTTTCTGCACACACATATGCACGCATGTGCTCAGACAGAAAACAGTATAACCAATCCTTTCTTTCATCCCCCCTTCCTCTACTGTATCTCCTTTTAGAAGCTGCAATTTCAGTAATATTTACCAGGTTTTTTTTTATCTTCTCATCTCTATTACATGTTTCACTTTGTTCTTTTCATCTATATGACCTTGTGCATTGTGTACAAAGTGACTCAGACCTATTGTAGAAGTAAAGGTATGGAGAGGAATGAGAAGGCCGCGTCCTCTCTATCCATCCAGTGCATTTGCCCACTACAGATGCAGTCAGTAAAGTGATGCTGCCTTACTATAGTCCTGCATACACACACATTCAATGAGTGCATTGAAAAGATGAAGGCATGAATATGGAGTATTATTAGAATAGTAATAAAAGAGAGGGGAACACGACTACGCCTTGACTTATTTTCCTGCTTTTGATGAGGGGGAAGAAAGGATGTTCCACAAAGGGTCCAATAAAAGCAGGCTTCTCCGAGTGGAAGCGGAGCGACATGTTTTTGAACTGCAGGGGATGAAGGCTTCCAGGCCACTCACACTTTGAATAGGTGGGAAACTTTCAGTTACTGGTAAAGGTGTGTTCTGGAATTTATAGCCTTGTGAGTGACATTTTGGCAACTTCTGACAACTGTAACTTTTAATGGCCAAAGCTGATCTGTTAAGACTTCTATCAGTTACTGTTGACTTAAAAGTGGCACGTGCTCAAGTTAACTACTCCATTTTGGTGCCAAACAACCTTAACAACATGAGTCTGAATTCTACTGGAACAAATTTATAGAGATGTAAATGTTAAATATAAATATTAATTTAAAATCTCACTGAATCCCTGCAGTAATCCCTGTGTTTCTGTGGATTATTGTGTTCAGTTTATACTTACACTGTGTTAAGTTCTTGAAGCTGTAGTGCGGTGGTGCCAGGATTATTGTAGTGTTAATTTATATTATAATCATTGATCCAATCCCATCTTTGTTAATTAAAAAAAAAACATCTTTAAGTTTATCCTTATATAAAATGCTTCATGTCATTAACTCTGGGGCAATATCAGGTTTTTATTAGTTAAATGGCAGTGGGGCTCTCTGTAATTCTGAGGAGCAAGTTACCCCAGTCAAGATATAGACAAAGTCTGTGTCCATATTAAACTGTTCTTTTACTGTATTTGTAGTTATATGAGTCAGAACCTGAATCAAAATTGTCATTCAGTGTGTGTAACACTATATTGATGTCCCTACCTTTGTGCTGACCTCATGCATATGAGTGAGGGTTAAAGAAAACATTTATCATAAAATTGGTCTTTCCAATTTCCTAATTAAGGTTAATTGGACCTGTTGACCAGCAGTGCACTGAGGCAGCCTCCACAGTATCACCCCTCAGTATATCTGGTCCAGCAAGAACAAAACTGGTCGGCTGACACAACACCTGTTCTTCCAACTCTGACACTGTGCAGAGTGAGAATGAAACCTCAGTGTTCGTGTCATGGACGTGAACACAAAGAGTATATGTGGCAGAAATGATACAATTAGCCACTTTCCATCCAAAACACACACCTACGTTGCACACAAACAAGACCTATTTATAGACTGTGTTTAAGTAGACATTGTGCAGCTAATGCACTATGTGTTTGTGTTTGTACAATGATGATGCAGTGCACGAAAACCATTCACTTAAAATTTTCAGGTGACCATTTGCTCCAAGAAAGATATATCTTCCCCATTAATTCCATATTTATAAAATGCTGGTGATAAGATGAACTTCTGGGAAATCAGGACTCAGGAGTTATTGTCCAGCAGTGACACAGCAGGCACAGGGATGCATGACCTGAGGCAAGAGATAAATGAGTTTAAGTGCAATGGCAAAATATGTAACAAAGAATAACAACTTCATATTAATAAAGTAGGGACATCTTTAAATATAATACAACCCGTTATAGTGTTACACATATTGAATGAAGACCTTAAGTAAGCTCCCATGCAAGAATTAGACTACAGCCAGTTAGTGATATTACAAGGCCCTACTGCCGTTTACTGATAAAAAAAAACCAATGTCCTAGAGCCCAAGAGCTAATAAATTTGACTGCAGATGAGTTGCTAATAGCTAACTGACTAACTAGCTAATCTTTGCCAGACTCACTAACGTGTGAGTAGCGTGTAGATTTGCTCATCTTGGGTTGAGACGTGAACAACCAAACAGGCTAGGTTGCTTGTTCGTTCACTCAGGTACAACCTATTGGAGCGTGCCAGTGGTAGCCATGCTGGATCTTTGTTGTCACGGTAACAATATGCAATTAACGTGGTGGAACAGTCTCAATTTGGTTCCGTTTAGGTCTAAAAATTACTTGGTTAGGTTTAGGAAAAGATCATGGTTTGGGCTAGAGTTGGCTGTGGAACAATCATTGATTACAGAAACAACGACTACTGAGTACTACGTTATCTACCTTGTTCCTGTTATAATTACTACATTTTAAAAAATACTATTCATCAAGTAGCTAGCTAGCTATTTTCACTCTCATACCTTGTCCTTTCCTCATTCAGGCACATGGGGGATGTGATCATTCATAACAAAACAGTTTAAATGCTAATTTAACATGCTAGACTTAAATCCCCCTTTCAGAACCGTGGATAGTGCCACCCGGCAAGACATGCCAAAATAAATAAATTACAAAATGCAATTGTATGTGTTGTCAGCATAGAAATAAATAGGCTATTGTGTGTCACACAAGGGCAGGCTGACAGTGAAGGCCCATTTCTGATTTTATTTAATTTTGTGTAATCGACTGTTGTGGACCCAAGCACAACAATTATGTTGATATTAACATTTATATTTAGAGGGTGACATTTAGATTTAGCATTTAGATTTAATATTTGAAGTTAGAATTTAAATAAAATATTTAAAATTAGTGTAAAGTCAATATCATGATTTTACACTTGCATGCAGTGCATAGGCCATTGCTTTCCATGTTGTCTGGGTTAAAATAGTTAGGGCACATACACCACTTGGTTAGGGTTAGGGAAAGATCACAGTTTGGGCTCAAATGGTAAAATACCTTTAATGGCGCGAAAATGCCCCATGTGACAGTCAAACTGTCTGGTTACTGGTTGTGAATAGTGTTCTCCTATTTGCCAACAAAGTCTCTATCCACCCAACACCAGCCTCCTAAAGAGTAAAATCACCTTATAAAAAGACAAAGAAAGTCACGTCGTCTGAAATGTGTCACATGGACAGTGGTAGGATTGGTGTATCATCATGGCATTGGACTTAAGCATATGCACTGCATACATTTTGAAAGTGTTAAGTCTGAGAATAGAAGTTACGATAAAGTTCAGAAACATTACTGTAAATATACAAGAAATGTGAATGTTATTTTATAATGTTTAGGTCTAAATGTGGCCCATACTTTAAAGATATCTTGTAAAATCTTCAAACTCGACCTTTGGTTCCAGGTGGCACTTAACTCTTAAAAGTCAGCATATAGAGATGAATTTCTCCTCAGTTCTTAGGGGAGTTTTAGTGTCACAGCTGAGATATTATTATGCTTTTATTTTATTATTATCATATTAAAAATATACATTTACCACTTAACAAATAAAAATATGTTGACAATGACATCCACATTAAACATTACTTCAAAACTTCAGGCGCAGAGTGAAAACTGCACAGTCCATAGATAATGCTGAATAATGATAATGGCAGCAAATATTTTAATTGCAACCATTTTTTTCTTTCTATTTGTGTTGTGTAATTGCATAATGTAATAAGAAAAGCTTGTTTGTAAGAGAGTTTGTGCAAATGTGTCATAACAATAAGTTTAAAACATGACCGCAACACATTTTTGAGAGGAATCGTTTAATCAACTTTTTGACAGTAATTTAAATATAATGGTATAGATGATAATCCTACATTACTGTAAGTCAGTGCTTATTTTGCAGTGTTATGTGTCAAATGTCAGTTGCCTCATTTGGGTGCAGAACTCTTCACACCATGCTCCCTGTGACAGCGATCCTCGGAGAATGAATCAATTTACACCACACTATGGATATTAAGGCAGGTGATAAATATAATCATCTCTGGCAATCACCTTCCAAAGTAGCTGTGTAACTGTTTTCTGCTGCGTGAAATCCTTTATCAAGCCGTCGCTGGTTGACAGAAACAATTATCCAGAGAGGGAGGTAAATGAATAAAATTATGGAAAAAAAAATAATGAAAAAAATTATTGGAGCCCCCCTGCATATTTGTGCCTGTGGCAATCACCATGCAACGATTTCCCAAACTCTTATCATGAGCCTGGCACCAGAACGGCATGGGCTTTGTATCACACAGTAACCCCCACCCATTTCACAATACCGCTCCAACGCACACACACACATACGCACATTAACCACACTCTCCATGTTTGGTTTAATCACACTGTTGCGCTTGGGCAGTGGCAGTGCAGTTCATAATGGACTAATTTTTGATGTGGAGGATTAAAAACCAAAGTACTGTGGTCACAGTGTATATTGTGTATGTGTGTGTGTGTGTGAATGGTGTAAGAGTGTGCTCAACAGGCGTCGAGCACAGAGGAACCTCGGTTCACGTACTTGACATACATTTTTATTGCAACAGGAAACACTTAGGCCAAATGCTCCCACGTTCGGAGGTGACTTGCGGTTTTGAAACGGAGCATTCCTTTCCAATCTCTGCCTGGGAGCTGAGAGAGAGAAAGAGAGAGAGAGAGTGCGTGAGAGAGAGTGGTAATTTAACATGTTTGCGCCCTCCTTCACCGGCCCCCTGCATAGTATTTCCTGTTAGCACGGCAACCGGACAATCTTCTTTACCCTGTGCTTATTTCCCTAAATTAATACCCCTCTCCCATCTATGGCATGGACTCTTGTTTTGTGAACCTAATAAAGTTTTGCTAAATATGCAATTTGTTCCACTGGCAGCAACCAAAGGCTAGAGTGTTGGGCACGGTAGTGTTAGCTGGGTCCTGTCTTTTTTTTTTTTAGTGCTGTGGTTATCCTTGGGGATGATGTATAACAAACACATTTCTTCCGAGAACGCTGACATATCTCACAGATTGATTCAAATACCAAAACAACCAGCTCCTCTTTGGTTTACTACTGTCACTGGTTAATTTTATGAACAGGAATACATTTTGTTAAGAAGAATTAACCATAATTGCTTTTTTCATGTCACACAAGGACTTTCTAACAACAGACACCCCAGACAACTTTTTTCATCCAGGCTTTTCCTTACAGTGGGGAAGATTTCTGTTCATGCTGATGTATTTTAGAACTGAAGCAGTAAATGCTTTTCAGTGGGTGAAGATGTTTATGTTTAGCGATTGAGAGGAAACACATGATTGCAGTACTTAACATAATTCCACAGAATGAAGTTATAGTAAATACTGCTATCTCTGGTGATCCCTAAAAGTAACTTGAAGAGACTAATGGTGGTCCTGGGTTACTTCAAACTCATTAAAATGACTGTTATAGAGTACTGAAAGGACCCATATCTCTGCCAGGACTACAGAATATAATCTAAAACTTCAATCCACAGATTTGAGATACACAACTATTACTGTTATAGACATGCAAACTAACAAATGGGACCAAACATAAGTTTCTTGTTTTGCATTAATAAATTGAATAACATGTAATTCTTAGCTTTAGTCTCCTTAACATCTTCTTCTACATTTAGCAACAACATATTTATTTTCACATACATGCCCGGTAACTTTTAACCTAACTTACTTCGGTAGCCTTGCCTCACCATGGTTTACAGCTACTTGGTATGATTATTTGTCTCCAGTCTCAATTCCAGTTGAAAGTGCTATATATCCTTTTTGGGACATAATACCATTGCTTATCTTCTTAACTCCTCCGAAATCTATGGGTCTCAGTTGGACTCAAATTTGTCAGGGGTGACACGGAGGTTTGCAATGATGAAGCTGCTTTCTCCCTTTGTAGAGTTTGCAGAATGACATCCATAGCAGATGAATCTTTGGGTAAATAGAGGTTTCATGTTGCCAAAATGAGAGTATTGATGTGTCCATGCCCTGTAGCAGAACTGAGAAAGAGGAATAGTAGAGAAATAAGAAAAGAGTGACAGAGAGCAGAAGAGGAGAGAGAGGTGGGATAAGCGGTATAGGATATCCAGGAAAAATACTATTACTTTCTGACTAAGCCAGGAATAATGACTTTATTGAATTTGACTGTGGTCATTACAGTCTTGCATTCTTGAATGATTGACTTCTCTCTTTTAATGTTTTCTTTCTCGATCTTGTTTTCTCTTCCCCTCTAAACATTCATCTTTGGACACAGAACATAAAATAATGTTTCTCAGAGCGTTAACAGTTGACCTTGGGGTTTTTTTTTTTTTTTTTTTTTTTTTTTTGTTTTGTTTTTGCTATGCTTCAGTTCAACGAAATTGTACTCCACTAATTGTATAAAAATGTACTTTGAACTCAGTGGGGGAACTTTAACTTGATTTTTTGCCCACAGTTGATGCCCTGCCTCTGGGTTTACTGTATATAAGAGTATAGTAGCTCATCAAAATCAACTCTGTTGTCATATCCAAAGGCAACGCCCCTACTGGAATGGTTTAAAGAGAAAAGCACCTGTATTCAGTTGTATTCAGTCAGATGCCTCTTTTTGTGATTGAAATGATATTGCACATATACACAAACACATTATACTCTCACAAATAACAGTGCTCTATCACAGATATATACACACTTCCCAGACACATATAAAACAATATAATACACATCTAACACACTCGCTCAGTCCCCTGACACATTCACTCACACGGGGGCAGGTCCCTAAGCTGTGACATCCAGGACAGGTGCTATAATTACAAGGCAGATGAGCACATGGCGACAAAGCGGTCTCAGGAGAGCCGGGCAGGCGGAGGCGACAGGGTAATGATATCTGGAACAAAGAGGAAGACCTGAGAGAAACAGGTTCAAGAGTCAGCTACCTGGGCCGCCACGACACCACTGGCGTGACGGAGGCTCTGGAACACTCAAGGCATGTTTCCAGGCTCTCTATCGTGCAGTGTGCGTGTGTTCATGCTTATGTGCAAGTGTGTACTAGTTAACAATGCGTCTGCTCATGAGTGTGCATGTGCGCATGGTTGTGAGCATGTTGCTTTCAAAAGGCAGGCGTGTCTCGGGGAGGGAAAACCTAGAAATTGGTTATTGTATCACTGAGGCTATTTACCTATTTGAGATTAACATTTAATTCCCCTTCTTAATCCGTTGAATTAATGCCCTCACATTTCAATTATCTGACTAAAGTGTAACGCGGAAAGTCAGGGCTTCTTCTCTTGCCTGTAACGGGGTTTAGCATGCAGGTGTGAGCCTTAACTACAGTGTGTGGTGTCTTCAAAGACAACTGTTTGCCCCCACCTCCTTCACCGGCCCCCTGCATAGTATTTCCTGTTAGCACGGCAACCGGACAATCTTTATTTACCCTGTGCTTATTTCCCTAAATTAATACCCCTCTCCCACATCTATGGCATGGACTCTTGTTTTGTGAACCTAATAAAAGTTTGCTAAATGCTCTGCAATTTGTTCCACTGGCAGCAACCGAGGCTAGAGTGTTGGGCACGGTAGTGTTAGCTGGGTCCTGTCTTTTTTTTTTTTTAGTGCTGTAGTTATCAGCAGGGATGATGTATAACAAACACATTTCTTCCAAGAACGCTGACATATCTCACAGATTGGTCAAATACCAAAACAACCAGCTCCTCTTTAGTTTACTACTGTCACTACAGTTGGTACATAGACAGGGAATACATTTTGTTAAAATAAAAGAATTAACCACCGGTGCTTTTTTCATGTCACACAAAGGACTTTCTAACAACAGACACCCCAGACAACTTTTTCATCCAGGCACCACCATACAGTACGGGAAGATTTCTGTTCATGCTGATGTATTTTAGAACTGAAGCAGTAAATGCTTTCCAGTGGGTGAGGTGTTTATGTTTAGCGGTGAGAGGGAAACACATGATTGCAGTACTTAACATAATTCCACAGAACCAAGTTATAGTAAAATGCTGCTATCTCTGGTGATCCCTAAAAGTAACTTGAGACTAATGGTGGGTCCTGGGACCCCACTTTAAAAACCATTAAAATGACTGTTATAGAAGTACTGAGAAAGTTCATATCTCTGCCAGGACTACAGAATATAATCTAAAACTTCAATCCACAGATTTGAGATACACAGCTATTACTGTTATAGACATGCAAACTAACAAATGGGACCAAACATAAGTTTCTTGTTTTGCATTAATAAATTGAATAACATGTAATTCTTAGCTTTAGTGTCCTTAACATCTTCTTCTACATTTAGCAACAACATGTTATTTTCACATGCATACTTGTCAACTTTTAACCCTAACACTTACTTCAGTAATATTACTCACCATGGTTTACAGCTACTTGGTATGATTGTTGTCTCAGTCTCCAGTCAGTTGAAAGTGCTATATCCTTTTTAGGACTGTAGCCTACCATTGCTTATCTTCTTAACTCCTCCGAAATCTAATTTCTCTCTGGGCAAGCATTTAAATGCCTAATAACTGGTAAGTGCAGCTTAGACTGTGTGTGTGTGGTTCCTTCTTCAACTGGATTGAGATAAGAAACTTTGGTGAGTGTCTTTTTTTTCTGTCTCTTTTCTTTTGGGGAGCAGCGATAACTCCCCAGCTCTTCATTTGTTGCCTATTTGGCATCATTATGTGTAATCGGCCTAATAGAATTTGTCAGGGGTAATATGCAGAGGTTTGCAATGATGAAGCTGCTTTCTCCCTTTTGTAGAGGTTGCAGAATGACATCCATAGCAGATGAATCTTTGGAGTAAATAGAGGGTTTCATGTTGCAAAATGAGAGTATTGATGGCCATCCCATGCCCTGTAGCCAGAACTGAGAAAAGAGGAATGATGAGAGAAATAGAAAGAGTGACAGAGAGAGCAAGAGAGGGAGAGAGAGGAATTGGGATAAGCAGTATAGGATATCCAGGAAAAATACTATTGCTACGGCTAAGCCAGGAATAATGACTTTATTGAATTTGACTGTGGTGCATTACAGTCTTGCATTCTTGAATGATTGACTTCTCTCTTTTAATGTTTTCTTTTCTCCGTCTTATTTTCTCTTCCCCTCTAAGCCATTCATCTTTGGACACAGAGACATAAAAATAATGTTTCTCAGAGGCGATCAGCAGTTGACCTTGGGGTTTTTTTTTTTTTTTGTTTTGTTTTTTTTTGCTATGCTTCAGTTCCAACAGAAATTGTACTCCACTAATTGTGTATAAAAATGTACTTTGAACTCAGTGGGGAACTTTAACTTGATTTTTGCCCACAGTTGATGCCCCTGCACTCTGAGTTTACTGTATATAGAAGTATAGTAGCTCATCAAAATCCAACTCTGTTGTCATATCCAAAGGCAACGCCCCTACTGGAATAGTTTAAAGAGAAAGCACACTGTATTCAGTTGTATTCAGTCAGATGCCTCTTTTTTTGTGATTGAAATGATGTGCACATACACAAACACATTATACTCTCACAAATATCAGTGCTCTATCACAGATATATACACACTTCCCAGACACATATAAAACACAATATAATGCCACACATCTAACACACTCGCTCAGTCCCCTGACACACACACATTCACTCACACCGAGGCAGAGTCCCTAAACTGTGACATCCAGGACCGTGCTATAATTACAAGGCAGATGAGCACATGGCGACAAAGCGGTCTCAGGAGGGGAACGGAGCAGAGCGGAGCGACAGAGGTAATGATATCTGGAACAAAGAGGAAGACCTGAGAGAAACAGGTTCAAGAGTCAGCTACAGGGCCGCACGACACCACTGGCGTGACCTTGGAGAACTTTCTGGAACACTCAAGACGCCGTTTCCGGGCTCTCTATCGTGCAGTGTGCGTGTGTTCATGCTTATGTGCAAGTGTGTACTAGTTAGCTTGTGCGTCTGCTCATGAGTGTGCATGTGCGCGTAGTTGTGTGTGAGCATGTTGCTTTCAAAGGCAGACGTGTCCTCGGGGGAGGAAAACCCTAGAAATTGGTTATTGTATCACTGAGGCTATTTACCTATTTTGGGGATTAACATATTTAATTCCCCTTCTTAATCCCGTTGGAATTAATGCCCTCACATTTCCAATTATCTGACTAAGTGTAACGCAGAGGGAGTCAGGGCTTCTTCTCTTGCCTGTAACAGGGTTTAGCATGCAGGTGGCAGAGCTGTAGCTACAGTGTGTGGTGTCTTCAAAGACAACTTGTTTACGCAATGGTTTAATTGACTTAACAGACTGACTAACTTTGTCTTCTGACATTTTTAAAAATACTAACTTTGTTTAATCTAGCAAGAATGAGTTGAAGAACTGACAAATAAATTCTTGTTTTTATTGGCCTTTCTGCATATATAAAGTGAGACACATAGATTATATAAAATATAGTTGCTGCTGTGATCCAGAATACAGTATGCTGTTTGATGGTGGTTCAGGCCTCGCAGTCTCAAACAGATACTGCTCTAGAAATCGAAGTATGTTTGAAAAATCCTGGCCTTCATAATCGTCTTGCTCACTTCGTTTTAGGTAAAATAACAGCAACAGCAGCCGTGAAGCTTGTCATTTACGCAACTGTCAGGTGTTTGGTGATTCTGTTCGAATGTTGAAAAAAGGAAACCAGTATCAAAGACATTTGTGAAAAGGAGCAGTTTAATCAATCGCTTTAATCCACAAGAATTCACAATTACAGTCTGACCTATAGCAATGCCTGGTGCTTGATAATTTTTTCCCCTGCCTGTATGGATATCCAGCACAAACACAAATCAAGGGTTTCATGCCAAAATGAGATAGGCACCAACTGAAGAGAATTACAAATACTTCCACAGAATGACTGCAGACATGAAACTATAGAACATTTTTGAAGTTTTAAACATTCAGTAATCAATATGTTATAACTCTTTTCCCCTTAAAATGTAAGTAAGTACCCATCTGTGTCTCTTCTCTTCACTTCATCCTGCATCCCAGTCAGCCAGGAATGTTTTCCCCTTTTGTTCCAAAATGTAGTTGCAGTCAGATCCACCAGCCCACATGAATACAATCCGAAAAATATCTAGACATCATATTTGTAGATGTGTACAGCAAGGCACACATGCAGATAGTACATCTGCACATGCTCACACACTATACCTTCCCTGAGGATGAAATGACATGGTCAGTCTGCTCAGTGTCAGTTCCCAGACTGGCTAGAAAACAGAAGAAGCTTGGCTTTCAGCTTCCTGTGCTTTAAAAGCCTATGACTCTGCCTGTCTGACTTATTCCTCTTAGTAGACATTCATTTACAAAAATTCCTCACCAATCACAGCTTGTAGCTCATAAGAAGACAGTATGCTAAAGATGAGAGGACTATGTAGTATTTATCTATGCATGTGCAAACATGAGCAATATGTGTGTATTGAAACGGCTGTGTGTGCTGTTCCTGAACACATGTAATTGCACTTGCTGGAGTGCTGCCTCCCAAATTCACATGATCTTGAAATGAGCAGGAAATGTGTAGCATTTTTTGAATGTACAGTACAGTATGTGCCACTTTTTTATACATCACAGCCACAGATGAGTGCATTCTTCATTAATCCAATAATTACACAAAGGCTGCACAAGGCAAAGTTGTGGATCATTAAGATGTTTTTTTCTTACAATCCCGCACATTCATTGTAATTGCTATGTGTCAGTTCCTGCATGCTGAGCCAACATGGACCGCATCATTTAGGATCCATGTTGTTTAAAATATCAAGAGTGAAAAAATGTCAAGCTTGATCCAAAACATGCTCAAGCTGTCTTCAAGGGATTTTTTTTTTTTTTTTTAAACTTCTGCAAATCTTGAAAGGAAGGAAAATTTAGAGACACTTTGTCTCGGTCAATATCAAAAGGCTATTCAGTGCCATAGTCATTACCCATAAGCCTTCTATTGTGGATGAAGACGCTCACTGTCACAAGACTCCAGTCCACTGGCACCATCTACAGAACCACGATCCTGCTTACAAACCATTGATGAATGCATCAGATTCATGGATGTAACATAAAACGCCATGACATACCAACTCATGGCATGTTGGCGTGACTCTCATGTGCATGAATGTGTGTGTCTGAGTTGTGTTTGATAAAGACGAAAAAGGGACTTGAATTGTTAGTGTCGTATTTCACAAAACTACAGGATAACAACTGATAAATTCTCAAATTCACTTCGACTGACTCTCAAAATTCCTCTGCCTTTGGCAATAAAACTGTGCATATCCAACCTATGACTAACACTGTGGCATCCAACAAGTGCAAAATATAATCTATTATGGCCACTGCTATTGTTTAATTCATTTAAAATTCCACATGAGGTCATGTAAGGTTTTATAAACAGCTATGCAGACTCACCATCATCACATACATTCAGACAGGAGGAGAACCGGGATCTTTGCTCTTGGCAGTTGAACGGTAATAATCATCTGAGATTTACCTTTCCAGTGCATTGGAAAGGTCAGGAACATCATGCATTGTAATGCACGATATTATGTAAGAGAACAGTTTGAGGCAAATGGTACACAAACTAGCAGCTATTGGAATATCGTAAAAAAAAAAAGAGGTCAGGGCATTGGCTGACGGCAATAACTGACTTACTGAATGCAAAAAACTAAACAAACAAACAAACAAAAACCCCTTAAATGTTAACACTGTCTTCGATTGTGCCTAAAATAAATTTTGGAAACTTGTTAATCTAAGAGAGAATAATAATGTTTGACTTTTGCTTGTCCTTGAACTTCATATTTTTTATCATAATGCACACATTTTTGTATTTCTGCATCAAGACCATTTATTTGTTGAATGAAGATATAATACTGTGTAATATCTAAATCCATGCATATGAATTTTCTGTGTCTGTAAAAAAAATAAATTAAGAATAATAATATTTCTTTAAACCCATGGAGCATTAAATGCACCAAATTAAAATCCAGTAGCTGCCTAATTTTGTAATAACTTTGAACCGCTGAACCACATTATTTACAAGCAGATGCACAGCCAAGCCAGTCTTGACAAATTCTCCTGCCTCCCCTCTGTATAAAGATCTCTTTATCTGCCCTCTGGAGTGACAAGGCCAATCCAGCATCTCTCCTCTCCATCAACACTTGTACTACTTCAATCCACTCCCTTAAAAAGAAAACCCCCAGTCTGTCATTCGACAAATTTGGGTCTTCCTCCTCCTTCCTCTTCTTCTTTGGATTCTCCATTCGATAGCGACAATCCAGTCATTATACCATCGTCATCCTGTCTGCAAACCCCCCCTACCTCACCCCACACTTCTGCACTGCCTCATCAGCACCCTGCCTCCCTTTGCTCAGCTGCTGGGCCCAGGCAAAGGAGATGAGAAAGGATGGGCGTAATGAGGTGGGCTGGGGTGTTGATGTTATAATGGTTAATCAAATCGAAAAAGAAAGAAGGAAGAGAAAGACAATTGTCGATGATGAACTGGGGACCCTCACAGGGGTGGATGAAAGCAGGCAGTGGTGATGGAGGAAATGCTGGTTGAAGACTGGCAGCTGCATCTGTGTGTGGCGGTTATACAAGTGAGCAGCTGGTGCAGGCGGGCGCGTTAACTCCGTGAGTTTGAAATGTTGACCGCAGACACAGAAATTCATGCATGGTTGGAATACGGTCTTCGTTCGGCAAACCGTGGTGTGATGCGAAATACAAAAATGTGTGCGATATGATAAAATATGATTCGGACAAGCAAGGGTGAACGTGTGAAGTTCAGGGGCTGGGCAATCGGCAGTGTTAACATTGGGGTTTTCCCAGTTTGCATTCAATAGTCAGTTATTGCCGTCGACCAGTACTGACCTCTTTTTGCGATATTCAACCAGCTGCGGTTTGTGCCGTTGCCTCTTCGTGCGGCGTGATGTTCTGTTCTTCAATGCTGAAAGATAATCTCGATGATGTACAATTCAGCTGCCAAACAGATCGGATGTCTGGAATGTGGGTGGTCACCATAACTGTAAAACACATGACACTCGTGTGGGCCTAGTAGACAAACAACGTGTGTGGATGTATTTTGCCAGTGGACTCCCAGTGGTGTGGGTTGGATATGCCTGATTGTTGAGGCTGGGAATCGTCCGGCGGTGAAATTTATCGGTTGACCTGCCGGACTGTGGCTTCGTCTTTAGCTCAGTTGCAGTCGCTCCATGAAGTCACGCCAACATGCTCGCGGTGACAGCTGGCGTTGACCGTCAGTCTGATGCGTTCAGCGGACTGTGGCTGGTGGTGCGGTGGCTGGAGTGGCGGTGAGCGTCTTCATCCGCAATGAAAAACGCAATGACATGGTCGCTGCTGACGACCGAGACAAAACCGCTACTCGGGAGCACGGACTAAAAAAAATCGCGAACCCAGCAGGCGCCTCGGTACGGATCGGCGCTGTTGTTCCTCTGTGTACAAACTAACATGGATTTGTCGATAGGTCCATTCAGCATACGAGAACAACGCAGGCCTGAATGTGCCGGATGCTGGCTGTGTGATCTGGCTTAATCGCCTGGATGATGCGCTGTGACGTGATGTATGAAATTGGCGCAGCTGCTGTACGTTCAATGCTACGCATTCTGTTCATTCAGATCATAATTTGAGACGCCTCCGGCGCAGAACCTGACCGCGTGTTCGGGGAACAGCACGGCGTTCAGCATCACGCGTGCCCATGTTCTGCATGCATGAATAAACTACGCGCAGGCTGTGTGGGGGCCTGGCAAATGCAGAGGGCTCGTCAGACGGGCGAAGTCTCAGGCACAAAAGCACAGGCTAATGGCTGCTGGGCCTGGCGGAATGGGAGCGACGGCAGACTGTTCATCGGCTCATTCATCTCGGGAAAATTACAGTGTTGACGTGTGCGAATACGTGCTGTACGCAGATATTTTCGGATTATATTCATATGGCTAACGTTTGAACCATCGCAACGACTGAGATGCCAGTGGTTTCTGAATAGTGCTACACTGACTGAGGCCTGTTATATTGATTACTGAATGGCTAATATAATGGGGAGAGAACAGTTTGAGTAAATGGCACAAACTAGCAGCTATTGAATATCGTAAAAAAAAAAGAGGTCAGGCACACACATTGCAACAATTAGACTTACTGAATGCAAACTAAACAAACAAACAAACAAAAACCCCTTTAAAATGTTAACACTGTCTTCGACAGCTTAAAATAAATTTTGGAACTTTGTTAATCTAAGAGAGAAGGCTAATGTTTGACTTTGTCGGTCCTTGAACTTCATATTTTTTACTTACACGCACACATTTTTGTATTTCTGCATCAAGACCATTACTGTTGAATGAAGAGAATACTGTAATATCAAATCCATGGTACAGAATTTTCTGTGTCTTTGTAAAAAAAATAAATTAAGAATAATAATATTTCTTTAAACCCATGGACATTAAATGCACCAAATAAAATCCAGTAGCTCTTAATTGTAATAACTTTGAACCGCTGAACTCACATTATTTACAAGCAGGATGCATGGGCCAGTCTTGACAAATTCTCCTGCCTCCCTCTCAAAGATCTCTTTATTATCCACCCTTAAAAGAAACCCCAGTCTGTCATTCGCCAAATTTGGGTCTTCTCCTTCCTCTTCTTCTTTGATTCTCCATCTCGATAGCGACAATCCAGTCATTATACCATCGCCATCCTGTCTGCAACCCCTACCTCACCTCCCACACACTTCTGCACTGCCCTCTGTCCTTTCCCTATCACCCCTCCCCTTTTGCTCAGCTACTATGAGCTATATTACTTTGACCCCAGCCCATCAATCTGCTTCAATTGGATAATGATCTGTAATCATGTTCTTTCAGGGGAGTCTATAAAACGAGCTGGGGCCTCAGCACCCCTCCTGAGAGGGCTCCTTCTGTTCCCTCACCCAGCCACACATTTGATCCAGGCGCCTCTCCTTTCAGCTTTCAGGCCCCCACTAAATACAGCCACTGCACCATGCGGTGGGTCTTGTAAAGGGAGTGGAAGAAGGTGGGGGGATTGATGGTTCTGCTGTTGATTTTTCATGGCCCCCGCTCTCCAATGGAAAAGGGGCTAAGAGGGACAAGCAGGAGGGATCAGGGACATAGGAGGAGGAGAAGGAAGGAGAAGGGGTGTTTAATTCAAGGCCCCGCTCCCACCACGACAGGGGCCCCTCGCCCCTCACATTAAAGCTGACCCTCCATTAGGCTGTTTTGTGCGACAGGCTTGTAATCGATAGAGCCTTATAACTGAACAGGAGGAATGGTGAAGGGTGGGGCTAGACAGTATTAGGGTGAATGTGGGAGTAGTGGGCGTCATGGGTGTCAAGGAAAGAGCAGGAGGAGAAGGATGACGAGAGAGATTAGGACAGAGAAAGAGGCAATGAATGAATAAGTAAATGAATGAAGTGGAATGGAAGGCAAATGAAGCCATAAGCTTTCTCTCCTCCCACTCTGTCTTGGGCTCTTTCTTCAGCTAAATTGGGTTTCAAGACAAAAATAATCCTAACATGAGAAAAAAGAGGAAAATCTTGCAGATAAAAATCAACAAAGAAAACACTGGCTCAGAATGATCCTAGTACCAAATTTCACTTTCTATTTTTTCACCGACTTTCCTCTTCAGTTTGTTTGGAGAGGGAAATGACTTAATGTGTGTTACTGTATGAGATCTTAAGTGGAGTTATCACATGTGAGATAAGATCTGACGGGGGGGGGGGGGGGGTGAACACAAGGGGCTGTTTTCATAGCATATTGCACATTTCCAAGTCAAAACTGACCCGGTGCGCCACCTCAGTTAACAGTTATCAATTGTTCCGCGGAGCTTCCATTGTGGCCGATGGTGAGGCAAGCTGCGTCTCCCTTCGTGTAAAACACACATGCACATTCTGAGCACAGTTCAGGAGGCGAGTGGAGCAGCTTGACCGCAATTTAAAACACCATCAGTTCAGCAGGGGCTTTTGTGTAATCTCTTCTGCGCTCTTGAATATACATAAAAAGGCTGTAGAGTTTTAAGGGCCATATAATAAATTGATGAATGAAGTATTTTCTCTCTCTCTTCCTCAGTCTCTCTCTCTCTAAGGAGTGAGGGGCCCGTTTTGTATATCATTATTCCTTCCACCCATTATTTTGCAAGTTTAGAGCTCTTACATGTGGAGCATATGCCTATTGAAAGGGTGGCACCATGCAAGGCAGGCACAGATGGAGTCACCCTCCCCGTCAATGGGCGGACAATGGAAAATGGAAATCAAAGTTAAAGGGGTGCATCCAGCCCCATTTAGCCCACACAAAAGGTGCTTGTAGGAGGCAGGGCATGTGGAATGAAGGGAGGGGAGGGGAGGGAGCGACAGGGTGGAGGAACATGTCCCAGGCCACAAGAGTCCATCCTCAGCTGGCCTCTCCATCACCGAGGTGATAGAGACATGCTGACACCGCGCTAGACACCCCAGCCTTGTTACTTTTAACTCCCTGCCGCACTGGTTGATGAACTGTGCTGAGTGATAATTGAATTCTTGTATTTGTTTTTAATGCCTGGGCTTAAACCGCAAGTTCTCACCTAAAATTGCATCTAACACTTTGCAACATTGAATAAAAATGTAACAAAAAGCGCCTCAGCTGGCCTTTCTCCATTTCCTTAAAGATAAAGAAGTGCTGACGCGGTGTTAGAAAAGCCATGGACGGGCTTACGAAAGAACAGATTGTGGATGCATGTAGGCTTTTGCATTTATAGCTGACAGTTACTTTGGTGGATTTACAAGGCATCCCTAGAGAGCTTAGAGTGGTACAGTTGACAGAATGCCATTTTTTGTTTTAACAGCAGCTGCATCAATCCATGTAATCTCAGATAAGGTGCACGTGATGATGCTGAATTATTGTTTATTTTAATGTCAGATTGTTATTACTGCCACTAAGACTTCATTCAAATTCTATGTTGTTGGTGATAATAGATAATTATTAACAGTTGGAAAAAATAAGTAACATAACTAACTAAAATTTCAACTTCAAGTCTTAAAACTGTAATCGTGTTAACACAGATGTCTTCGTTTTTCCTCTAGTATCATACACAATATCCATGATGACCTAATAGTAAATAAAAGCATTAATAGAGGAAGTGAAATAAACCCGAGGAGGAAGTGGAGAGCAGTCCATCCTGTTGTTGTGTTGGATGCTTGCTTTGAACACAGCTCAGATGTGACCTATAAAACAGTATGTGTTGTTTTAAGAGACAGTGATTTCACTCTCATTAAAGATAACTACACTCTACTGTACACAAGTGTATGACACCTCTGTGTTTAATGGTACAGTTATTGTGTCCTCTCCTGGGATGTGTGCTCATTTTTAAGACTCATTCGTATAAGGAGCAGGTGAATCTCTTTCACCAAAGTTATTTTTTTATTTTGTTAAATTCTTTAACATTTGTTGTTTGTCATTAGTTTATTAAACTTGGATTACACAGAATGATTTAAAAGATGGAGTCACTGTTACAAATACACTGAGTACTGCATGAAAAATGTTGAACTGCCAAACTGTATTAGTAGTAGTACAATTTGTAATCAGTCAGCAAATATTTTGATGTAACTTTCACCTTTTCCAATTTGTGAATGGAATTATTATTCATTATGTCTAAATGACAATAATCATTCATTTGATCTATCTGTTACGTGAAGTGCTGCTGACAGTGGGGTATTGACTTCTGGGGAGGTTAAAAGATGGCAGGCCAAAATGAACCTTGGTCTGACCTTTGACCCCCTACCCCCTGACAACATCACCAGCTGAGGGCTGCCACAGAGGGACTGCTTGTGTGGTATGGCACAGAAACACACATTATAGATAACCCTCCCCCAACCTGTAACACAGAGGCATTGTGTTTTTGAGTTTTGATACAGCTGAAAAAGATGACCCACCTCACAAGCAAAATAGATAAATGTCTCCCTTCCTTCACAGCTAGTTTTAGAATTTGGTTTACTGCAATTCTTTCCATCTGATGAAAATTCACCTCAAATGCCCCTCTGTTTTCTCACTGTAGTGCAGGGTATGTGCCTGTCAAGGGGGCATGACATGGTTGCTGATGCGTAATAACCTCTGACATAATTGTGCTGTCAATCTCCAATATCTCTAATGCATGAATAACTCATGACTGCAAGTGTGATATCTGCTGTCTATGCCTCAAATGAGATATTTGTTTCCATTGTATGTCTCTTTTGTGTCTATTTCATCTCATTTGCAACCAAATAATTAAACCTGAGAGATTAAAAAAATCTTTGTACATTACAGTATATAAATATAATCAGCACTGTATGGTGAATTTAAGTAAATCATATCAATATATACATTTGAGTTTTTCCATGTGGTTGAGAAAATCCTTTCTGGTAGTCATTAATGTAACACTGTTGGTGTTAAATTTTCACTGATCTCAAAATACTATTCACACTTCATTGACTGTCTTTTGAGATATGTAGATAGCTAGCTAGCTTTAGCTTGCAATACTACAAAGATACTACATGGCTCTACAGAATTGGTACTGGTTTTTCTCTGTCCGACAGTGACTGGGATGTGCTTTTTCTCCTCTCATTATATTTTTTCATGCTACCAAGAGTCTTTCTGTTGAGAACATAAGCACAGACACATGGCTGATTTGCAGTGCACAATGTACAAATGAGGACCCATGTTTGCTGTTCAGCGCAGCTGAGGTGAAGCTTCCTAAATAAGTGTCCTTCCTATACCTCACTTCATCTTTCCTCAGCCAGCCTTTACTTCACCACATAATATGCATCCAATTATATTAAGGGGGTTCTGTGAAGTGACTGACCACAAAGCATCCAGAATGACCTTATAATTGCATATTGTGTTTGCACATGCATCTGTGTGAGTGCGCTTATGTCTTCCACCTCATTGATCACCACAGACATTTCCACTGTAAGCCACTAGACTTTAGCCTGTATGGACAGCATGAAGAATCAGCTTTTGCTGTTAACGTGGTCAGTATGTGATTTATTTAATAGCCTGACAGTGATTGCTCTAGAGCCTGGTATAAATTACAAAACATTATGAGGCATTGCTTTTATGATGGGCCTTATTTAGTAATAGCTACAGGTGTAGCCATTGGTCGTGGAAGTCAAATACTTCACTTGCTTTTTGCACCACTTATTGTCTTAGAGAAATAACTTTAAAATTTTACATTTGATTCTCATCAAATGTCAATATGTGCAAAGAATTGCTTAGAATTATCCTTTATGACCACATCTCAAAAAAGGCTTTTTTATTTTTAAACAATTGTATATTAATTCTGGGATTTATATCTGTTCTGCATCCTTTGAAATATTATACTAAATTTAATCTAGAAAAAAGAAAATTATTTGCAGTAGACTAAATTTTTTGCACAAGCAATAAAAAAGGGTCACCATATTTGAGTATTCAAAATACATAGTACAATACAAAAACACATAAGAACACAGAGACACATACTCGATATATGCCAGAACTATCTACAGAAAGCTTCTGCAATAATTGGCTAATTGATCTAGCTTGTAGTGGGTCCAGCTCACCTCCTCTCAATGACTTATCCAATCAATCCAAGCTGTCATCCGGAATGACATGTCCCGTAACAAATTACAGCTAATGAAATAACCATCAGAATGTCATTACATGGGCGGGCCACAGCATTATTGCCCAGCATGGCTCTATATGTGCATGTGTGTGTGAAAGAGATAGAGAAAGAGAGAGGTTATGTGAGTGTTCATAAACAGGCGTGGTCATGCTGTTATTATCCCACATGCTATTTAGCACCTGACTCGCTCTGTGTGACTGACAGGCCTGTTGAAGGAGCTCTTTCACCTGCCTTCATGCTCTCTGGGCCAAATGTGGTCTGAAAATCCCCAGCTGTGGACCAAGGGCTATCTTCATTCCTTTGACAATTAGGTGGCAATAAGCACTTTTTACTGGTTTTATAGATTTTACATTTTCATGCACTTTCAAGGCCTTGAAAGACTGAATAATTTGTTCCAAAAATTTGGATCCTTGTCTCCTGGAACTCACACTCACTTAGTTTGTTGTCATTACCAGACCAAAAATCTCATTTAGCTTCCACGGTCTCATGTACTGTCGATGTCCCTCTGATAAGAGACCACCATGGCAGCCCGCGCTCTCCACGTGAGTCCAGCCATTCTCCTTCCATTCTGTAGCCAAATCTATTGCTTTTCTCCCATAGCCTTCCTCTTCCATCTCCTCCTCCACCACCTCTTCTACCATTCCAGAGCTGACAGCAGATGGTGTTTTAATAAAGTCCAGTAGGAATAGGACTGTGAGTAAACAATGCAGCACATGCCAACTCAGTAATTGCTGGGCACTATTACAACCCCTGTGTCTGGCAAGGGAGGGAAGGATGAGAGGCAGAGAAGATGAAAAAAAAGAGAATGAGTCAGACACACAGTGAGAGGACAAATCATGAATGAGAAAATAAGAGCGCGAGAGAAAACCAGAGAGGGAAAAAGCGAGAGATGCACGGGGAAGAGGGGGTATGGCTGGGGCGGGCAGCATACACACACATATACACCTAGCAGCTGGAGTCAGAAAAGCGCAGCTGGTGAAGGTGCAGGGAGGCCACAGGGAGGAGGGGGCTGAGGAGAGCTGGGATGGGCTGGTCTAGGCTGTGCTGGGCTGGTATAGGCCAGCGGGTGCAGTGCTGGGCCTACAGCCTCCAGGCTACGGGCTCCAAGCCCAGTCTCTGAGTCCCAGGCCCTGCTCTGTGGTCTCCACTGCTGACACAAGGCCAATGCAGTCCCTTGTCAAACCTCCAGTCAATGGTCAGACACATTCTGGAGGAGGTGGACTCAAGCAAAACCAAAGTTAAAGCTCCTGCTCCATGGAGCTCTATGTCTCTCCTCAGGGTAGCCCAGGAGTAAAGATGAAAATGATGACTGCAATAATATTCAAAATTGTAAGCTCAAGCAGATAGCACCAGCTAAAGTCATACACTGCTCTGTATTGATATTTTACACTCTTTTAACACATTAAGCAAAACACAAGCCATCAGGCCTTCACTTGCTTTTTGCACCACTTCTTGTCCATTTCTGTCAGTCAGAAACCATCTCTCCGCAAGTCTGATAGTTACCTTATGTCACACACCTTTTTGGCTCAGGTAGTCTTAAAATAAAACGTGAAGTGATAGATAACAAATGAGGGAAATCATCACACCAGTAAGCTGTTAAAACATCGCAAACACTGAACTAATACCAAATAATTTATCTGACAGTGTGTGAAGCTTTCAGATATTCTTAAAATGCTTAAACAAGAGGAGGCGTCTCCTTAACAAGAAAGGTAGAATAAGGCTATAATACGATCATATTTCGCTTTTACCTGGGTAAAATTTGATGAAGCATCTCCCTCAGCTATATAGTTAGTGGCTTTCATCAAAGACAATTAAAGAAAATGACTTTTATTTTAAAGCTGAGGTTAAATGACCAGTCTCCTTAACCTTGAAGTTCTCCGTCCGCATGAATATTGAATGATTCTTAACCTTCTGTTCTAATGCTAATTGAAGCGGAGGGGGGATATTACATATTTGTAATTAGGGGCTGTTGGATAGGGCTTAAGCTCTGAGCCTCATTAGCTTAATCATGAGGACTCTATCAATTATGCAGGTGGAGGTATGGTGGTGATTTGAGAAAAATTCTGTTCGGTGGAAAACTTTATTCCCCCTGGAGTAATTATATTGACGAACTCCTCTTGGACCTTGTTATTAATTCCAATCCCAGTGATTGGAAATGGGGCACCATTTCTCCATGCATAGCAGTATGTGTGAATATAAGAGATTGTGGATGCACTGACACCAGAATTGCTGCATCTCCTATTGATGGATAATGCCAGGCAAGGCCAAGCTGTATGAGGCTAATCCATATGGAAGCTAACACAAACACAGTGCCCGAGGACATCACCCAAATACAACATCAAACAGCCTCCTGACAGGTTTGCTGATGAGCACAAACAAGGCTTTGTGTCAAAACACAACTTCTCCCCTATGACATCTTGAACTTCTGTCCAACCAAGTCTTCTCACATACTTTCAGGTCTTGAGAATTTGCCTTTTCCCCCTCAAGGCACCCAGGCAGAAAGACAGAAAGAGTGAAAGACAGAGAACTCTGCAGCTCGGGGAGAGTGAAATATGAGCTACATCTCTTCACTCCTGCTACAAGATGTCTTCACCATAAGGACAGTCCCCATGGACCTGCCATATTTATTTGAGCACAAAGTGGTCATACACAACCACACAGCACTCCTATCCTGCACTCCAAACTTCTGTCAGGCCTTACCTCAGACATCTTCCTTATATCCAGTTTGCCAGCAGGTTTGGGTTCACACCATTAATCTTGAGCGGGAAAGCGGGAGAGGAGATGGTGGAGGGGAATTTGTGGGAGGTGGAAGAGGTGGGAAAGTGGGTCAAAGGACTCAGACCGAAGCGAAGGCAGCTGCTCCTTCAGCACCTCGGTCCTCCTCCGCAGTCCTCCACATCACCCTTGCTCCCTCTCAGAGGTGTGGAGGTGACAGTTGGTGAGGGACCTTTGAGAGGCCTGCAGATTGGCTCTGGCCCTACTGTACCAACCAGGTCCTGTATGCAAAAAAATGTTTTAAGAACAGAAACAGTGCTTTGGAGCAGTCTCTTTGGTCTGATTACATGAACTTAAGAGGTTGAAATGGTCTCAGACGTGAAAGGGTATTCTAACATATGTCATGTTTAGTTACTGATGTACTTGGGCTTTTTTTAGTCCCAACAGACACAACTGACCAATTGGTGCTTTTTTCTTTTGCCCTGAACCTTCTGACATTTGACTTGACCCTCAAGTGGAGGCTGGGTACATGTGTGAATTTTGCCATAGGTTAAACATGCAATAAAATCTAGCTAGCCAGAAGAACGAACCAAAAAAACAAACATAGTGCAGAAACGCACTAAGTAGTATTTTTATCATGTACATATAAATTTGTACTGCCATTTTATTATGCCTATTTTGTTCTTGAAATTTACCATGCTGATACCACACTTCCCCTCATTCTCCAAAATGAAGTCAAATAACACTCTATCTTTCAACACAGAGAAGCTATGTTTCCAACATCAATAGGGCTGGGAAATATATAGCCATAAATGTATTAAAATATTGCTTTTACACCCCATCTATCATGAGTGCAATTTCATGGGTCGCCTTTTTAAAAATTAATTTAATTCTTTGACCTGTTACGAGTGGAAGCGCTAACATGGGTAGGCTTTGAGTTAAATTGCACTTGTGACTTCATGGATCACATTTTCAATTACTTCCGAACACTGCATGGTGAGAGTGATAGAGAGAGAGAGAGAGAGAGAGAGAAAGTTGATCACAAAGGCGGCATGCACCAACAACAATTTTATTTACTGGAACAAGTGGTATGGAAAAGTGAGATTTAATGAGCTATGTTCAACTGCACAAAGGTAATGGAGTACAGGCAGAAGTCTACAACAGACAATGAGTGATCGATTGACTGCACACTGTCTGTGGTGGCAAACATGAACTGGAGGAGGCCTTACCAGAAGAATAACATGAAAAACACTTACAAAAGTTTGCATTAGTTTTGCGCTGAAATATGTTGTATAATTACTGACACTTACTGCTATTATGACGATAACATAAAATATGATAATTAAATGTTGACCTCATCATGCTGTGTGTTTTGTTTGACAGTGTTCTTGAAGTATTTGCATCTTTGACTTTGCTGTAAACACTAAGCTGAAAGAATATATGTCCCTTGATCATGTGAAAATATTTTTTTATGGTATAGCAGGGCTGTTCTCTGTCTTCTCAATGTCTGTCCTAAGCAGGAAATTCTATCTCTATTAAATCCAAATGGATGCCAACCTGTTTCTTTTCTGACTTTATAAATATTAGGAGGAAATATTCTAATTTATTGTGGATTAGTGTCAGTAGGGGACATCATGTGCCTGTTCTAAGGAAAATGGTAAATATGAGCTCTACTATAGGCTTCATTTGTACCAACATTTTTTTCATAAGGATAAAGAGCTCTATGTAGACTGTATAGTTACCCTACACTGTCATAAGGTAAATCTCCTTGAATTTATTTTATAGGGGCTGTAGTTCAGAAATGGCCCCATTAAGGATACAAGTTTTAAGCCTTTGCTATGGCTGTACTGTCATCCCTTTTAAATATATATATATTTTTAAAGATTACCCTAGAGGCATTTCCTTGTGATTAAATGCTGAACAGTAACAGCTATTTGGAACACAAAAGCTTAAAAAAAAAATCCAAGCAGAGAGAAAATGCACACCAGTCCATCACACTGCCAATATGCCTCAAAATGCAAATACTGAATTCTGTATTTTGTTACTTAACTGACAAAATGCAAAATTAGCAGCTACCAGTTCAACCAAAAAAGTCATGTATCTAGGAAAAACAAGTTACTTCAGGGGTTTATTCTGTCAGTGTCAAGGATAAAGAGAGACAAGGATTCCACCAATGAGGGTTCAAGACTTTGTCATATAATTACAGGGCTCAGTCATGAAGGTAAGCCGAAAAGCTAATGTTGACTTACCATATAACCTTTCAACTGGTTTATACCGCCTCCGCTGAAGAGGTGAAAACATAGCCGCCTCTTTCCTGAGGGTGAACTGTCTTCATAGGCATTAGAGAAGAAAAAGGAAGAAAAATCACTCAGTGATAGATATGAGAGTGTATCTAGATCCCTTCATGCCATGTCAACCACATCCTGAGGTGAGGAGGACATAAATGATTAACTTAGGATCCGTTTGGAACTATGTAATATTAGTGTTCTGCACCTTTAAAAAAATATATACATATTTTTATACAGCTTTTTAAAAAATATATCTACACATTTATAGCAAATAAAAGGATCATTTTTTATCAGTTCAAGTTATTTTGCTAAATTACTGCTTCACTGGCATAAATGCAAAGCTTTAAGGGATAATATTTCATATATATTTACACATTTTGACACATTTATGATTTATTTTCAGTAATCTCATGACAAATGGGCTTCATTTGACAATTTATTACCAAAAATAGAGGCTTGGTGTTTTGGAAAACAACTACTTACTTGTCCCTAACCTTGTTTTGTCATTGTGGCATTGGCTGTTGTAAATGCCAACTAAGCTAGCAGTGCAAACACAGAGCCTTCCCATGTGGATGTAATTTTACCGGGATGATTTTCTCTTCTTCTTCAAACCAAATAAAAGATTCAGCTTTGAGGTTAGAAAATAAACCCAGAACTGATCTGCATTACACCGAAACAAACAAGAGTGAAGTAAGAAAAGGAGGGAGACAAAATCTGAATATAATGGTTGTGGAGCTATACACATTTCCTTTGATTACAAGGTATTAGTGTCATCCATGAGCCCATTGGCAGGAAATGCTGGGCTGTTCACCACACTGGAACAAACACAAACGTCATTGTCTATTAATTCAGTTATAATCATATTTGAATAGATCTTCGCTTCTTCGCCATATCTGTCTTTCTCCCTGCAGTTTTGAATGAGTGCTCTCAGGGATTCTTGAATCATAGTGAAACCACACAACTGGATTGTGTTTGTTGAACACATGTTTGGAGGGAAAAGTTTTCTACAATGCTGATTGCATTAACAAAATCCTGAAATGATAGTGCTGACATTGAAGTTCTTGGTTGTGTTTGCTTGGAAATTTTTTGTCAACCAACATTTGTCTATATGGCCATTCAAAACAGAACCAATACCTGTTAAACCAATGGACATCAGTGTATCCTACTCAAACCTGCAGTGACTTACTGTAATTTTGGGAGTAAAATGTAGAACCCTATTAGCTGTAGAATGAAAATAATTATCAACGTTCAGTTACTAAAGTGCTTGTCAATTAGACACTGAATATGAATATGAGGTTTTGAAGCTCTCTGGATTGATTGTTTTATTTTGTAAATGGCATTGTCTTTGGTCAAATGCACAGTACAGCTTTAATACAGTGTAGATACTGTGTACTTACCAACATTGTTTAATTAGAATTAAGACATCATTTTATTAATTACTTGGTCTTGGTAAGAGCTTATCTCAGGCCTAAATGGTGCTACTGACATTCATCAGGTTGTGTGTGGTCCCACTGGGTTGTGGCATTAATGTCAAGCTTTATCATAGGTTCCCATGGAGATAGCTGAATGGGAGGTAAGAGGGCTCATTTGAGCCATTTTTTTCCATTTATCATGAGTGAAATGCACATGTGTCTTTGATTTAAGGACAGTCTGTTGCATCAACCATTGCCTGTCTGATGTTCTGAACCAGCGTCCTCATCTCTAACATTACACTGGGGATAGCAAAAAGAAAACTTCAGAGCTACAGTAAGTGTCAAAGTTGATTCAGGAAGGCCATTTTTCAGCTTTGACAAAATTGGAGACCATGGGTGCAGTCAAATAAATGTTGTGTGTTGACAAATTGTATGAGTAGTGGCACACAATGCCACAGAGGCATTGCTGAAGCACTGCAGCGTAGCCTCTGTGTAGCCTCCCACTCCCACCCATCCTCCCAATTAATCAAGCTTATCTTCACCTACATCACTGCTGTCAGTCACACTGGAAAAGGCTTCCACTGGCATGTGTGTGTGTGTGTGTGTGTGTGTGTGTGCTCATACCCATCTGTGTGGAGAGCCAGTATGGTTTTTGTGTGTGTGTGTGTGTGTGTGTATAGGTGTGCAGGCAGGCAAAGCATTGCATCTGTCTAAGCTCTACTCACCCAGCCAGACTGTCTAGAGAAGCATTTCCCAGCCTCTGTGCCTAAGCTAAATGTTTAAGATGGTATCAGTTGAGGCCCAATGCACAAAAAAGATACTGTTACTTTGTGAAATAAAACAAAAATCTACCTTTTAATATCTGAAACAACAAATAACATTCAGATTTCAACAATTTCAGTAAGCACAGAAACATCAAATGTGAGAGTGCATAAAAACAGAGGCTGGGTAAAACACCAGTGTGTGAATAAGCCAGAAAAAACATATCTCAGCAGCTCACTGAAGCATTTAAGTTTAATTGTATTACAGGGAAACGTAAAATGAATGCAGTACTACAAATCATTTTCAGGTTCCTTTAAGTTCTAATTTGTGTTCATTTCTGTGATGTGTGACGAAAATTATGTCAGTGTCTTATACTACATAATAAAGCGATGAAAATAGGAAACACCTAGATGTAGATTTTCTTTTAATCCACTTTCCAGTAGCATGTCTCTAAAGAATTTAAAACAGTACAGCAAACTTTTTCAAATGTGCATGTGCAAAACAAACTCAGTTGATGTATATCTGGATGTGAATGAAATCAGTCTGACATTAAAACCAAATCAGATAAGGTACAGAGAAACTGTATGAGCAGTAATTCTGACATTTCTTCTGCAAAAATGCCATGGGACACTTCGCTCATTCTGACAGTTTTATGGAATCTTTGTTTTGATAATCCTTGCATTGGTGATACCTGTCACAGCACACAGTAGTAACCAACAAGCCCCCCTCAATCTCTCAGTTAAATCTCCCTGTCTCTACACAGCACTGGCCCCATGATAAGAAGGCGACACTGTCACTCCAGCCCACACACACACACATACACACACACACACACAAACACACAGCCAGATCACATAAATACACACACATACATATATGCACGTACACATAAACAGCCTTGGAGGCATGCGGTATGCATAGGCGTTCAGCATCATACTAATTTTCATTGTTGTGATAAAAATAAACAGGTCTGGGGAGCTGAATCTGAACGCTTGAGGGTCACAGCGCACTCTACTGACAACAGGGTGGGTGGTGGGGGTGGAGGGGTCAGGACTGAATTACCTTGATCCAGCTCGACAGCCTCATATCACTGTCACCAGCCTGTTTGGAAGGGCTTGATGGGGCTGTAGTGCTAAGTTGGAGTAAGCCGACTGCGATGGATGTGTGTTGACAGTATACTGTATTCAAGGGCACATTGAAATGAGCGGGTGAAATGGGGGAAAGTTTGCTAAGCCATGTGTGCCATAATTATCCTGGGCTCTCCTCGTGCCTCTTATCTGGTGGCTGGTGGTGATTGTCAGATGAGTGAAGAATCAACTGTGACATTATCTCTGTCTCACGATAGCCCCTAAATCTTACAATAGTCAGGAGGTGTTGTTTAGGAGCAATTTCTGTAGCATTAATGTTTCTTCTAGCTATATAATATTGTAGAGGTTTTTTAAACATTATAAAAACGAATTATTCAATGGTATCCTATTACTATATTTATTTTACACGTCACAGTGCCTTATGTGAACAGTTGCATTATTATGGTGATAATCTTTGCAATACTTTAAGCTCTGAGAGATTGTATAAAAGGTTAACAACTAACATAATGGCAATAACACAAAATCTTTTTCTTCATACCAGTATTATTACCACAGTATAATTTTTTGACATTTAAAGAGTTCAAACATTCATGAATGAATGACATCTAAATATCTAACAAAATTATGCTGATAATTAATGTATGATCCATTTAGTGTGTTTCAAGCTTTTACTCCTGGTTGCAACAGCTGGGAGGTGTTAATGCTTTTGATGCAGCAGGTGAGCTGCCACCAGTGGAGTACTATAGGTGGTGCTTGAAACATGCCCCAACATGCACACATAGCTGCCACACGCTGAGACACAGTGCCACACACACACACACACACACACACACACTTTTTTTTCTCTCACACACTATCAACTCCTATTCTTGTCTAGTCTAAGAGAAGAAAACACCCCCACCCTGCCCTTTACACACAAGCACATGGTAATAATAATATTACAGCCTGAAACACGCGATACATGAAACACAAAGTAGTGTGATGCGCAAGGATCAACTTACACCGTTCATCGGATATTCACTCAGCCCTTTCACCCCTTCTCTCGATACACACACCCAGCAACATAAAACGTGTGCGTGTACACACACACACACTTCACCTTGCCTATATCAAGTCTCGTGCTACACGGTCTGCTTTCATGATATCCATCTTAATCATCTCTGGCCTCCCTTTCTCCCTCTTGCTCTTCTCAGGATCACTAGGGCGGGATTGGTAGTCACCGTTCTGCGGGCGGTGCGACCAGACCAGCT
>BRZM01000020.1:11135858-11201084 GCA_033238685.1 Lates japonicus | reverse complement strand
TAATGGCAATAACACAAAATCTTTTTCTTCATACCAGTATTATTACCACAGTATAATTTTTTGACATTTAAAGAGTTCAAACATTGATGAATGAATGACATCTAAATATCTAACAAGATTATGCTGATAATTAATGTATGATCCATTTAGTGTGTTTCAAGCTTTTACTCCTGGTTGCAACAGTTGAGGTGTTAATGCTTTACTTTACAGGTGAGCTGCCACTAGTGAGCACTAGGTGGTGCTTGAACACAGCTCCAACACACACATACACACACACACACGCGCACACACACACACACACACACACACACACACACACACACACACACACTTTTTTCCTCTCTTTACACACACTATCAACTCCCATTCTGTTCAGTCTAAGAGAACAAGAAAACACCCCCACCCCTGCCCTTACACAAAAGCACACACACACACACACACACACACACTGAAACACAGCGTATACATGAACACAAAGTAGGCAAAAAGATGCAAGGATCAACTTACACACCTCTTCTCTGTTCATTTGATATTCATCAGCTTCCCTTTCACCCCTTCCCTCCTTGGACACCCAAACACATGCATGTGTGTGCGTGCACACACACACACACTTCCCTCCACCTTGCTCATCAAGTCTCAGCTACACGTGTCTCAAGCTATGATATCCATCTAATCATCTGGCCTTTTCTCCTCTGTTTTCTTTCAGGACTACTAGGAAGGGATTGGTAGTCACTGTTTCAGGGACAGGCGACCAGACCAGTTGCAACACAATACCTGTGAAAGCACACGCACATATAAAGACACACACATACAGTTTCCCCACATAAAACTTGTCCATGCATGATGAAATACACTTAAATTCAACTCTCTGGGTCAAATGCTCTGACGACTTAGAGGATGTGTGTGTGTGTTTGTGCACCACTGTGAGTACACATTTGTGTGGATATTTTATGGGTATAAAGGTCTTGTAATGTGCAGGTACCTCTGACCACTAAGGCCAGGTCAATCACAGGGAAATTAACAAAATTCTGTAACAGTAATCCTGTAGCTGATGTTAGCTTGAAGAGCACTTATTATCTCCTGTTATTTTTAGGTTTATCAGAAACAGACACACAACTGATTTCACAAATCAAAACATCCTATTCTTTCTCTCAACTACATGTATACAAATTATGTTAAACTAGCTGCGGTACTTGACAGATCATGGCTAGCTTTGGCCCAACTACGTAAGGTGCTTCTGATTAATATGATTACTTAGATGGTAAAGTTAATATGCTAATGTTTACAATAAATTAAGACATGAAAATTAAGGTCTTGTCCTGTTTTTATGTTGCAATAATGGCAAATTGCCAGTCCAGTATGTAATGTACTTCCTTGTTTGTGAAACGTAACAGCAGCAAAACTAAAGAGAATATCAATTCAGTGAAAAAGACAGAAGAGCTTATGTCCTTAGAGTGTGTATGTGTGTTCGTGTGTGTGTGTGCATGTGTGTGGTTGGTGCCCGTAGCAACAGTATGATTGTACCAATGGGAGAAACTGTTTGAGTCCCTGTGTGGCCTTTTTCTCATGCTAACCAGCCAGTGTTTAGTGGTGTGTGTTGTCTGAACCAGGGGCTACATGGGGACAGTCTGTGTATGTGTGTGCACGTTTGTGTGTATTTGCGGTTGTCTTTCTGCCCTCATGTGTGCATATAGTATGTTGTGAGACTGAGTGCAAATACCTGCAGTTGTGTATTTGATTCATGTTGCTGTGTCCTCCGTGTGCTCGACGGTGGGTCTACCGGGCAGCTGTGTGAGCATTCCTGTTGACGTTAAGCAGCTAAATAGTACCAGCTTGCTGGGCTCTTAACCTCCCCTCTCAGAAAGAGGACCTAATGAAATCCTGAAAGGCTTCCTGACTCCCTCATCTGGCTTTGTTTAGGCCCCGCTCTCCTTCCCTTAGCTTGAGGAAAGCCATTAGCCCATTGAGAAGACAGTCACACAGGCCCTAGAAGACAGGCCGGCACTGTCAAAAAACTGTAGTGGTGTTTCAGTGATCCTCAGTGTGGCTTAAAGAATGCTTAGGAGGTGCTGTGAGGACCCCAAGGTCCCTTCAAGTGTCTTATTAGCAGCTGGAATTCTTGTGGAGCTTTGAGTGGTTTGGCTTGATGCCAAGATCTTTATTTTCCGCCATTTTAGAAAGCTTTAGTAATAATTGGTAATTATAAAATATAAAAATTAAAAAAATATACTGTATTATACATTTACAAATATATATTATACACACATAATAAGGCTAGTTCACTTCAATGCTAGCAGCCTAGTGCAATAAAAATACCCCAAACAATGATAAACACAGTAATTATAAAATGCTTGATAAAGATCATTAATATTACCCCATGTATAGTAGTTAACAGCCAACTTGTTTATCTGGTTTCATCAAAATCAGATGATTTACTATGCATTTTGTGATATAATGAAGAGAATCATGATAAATAATTACAAAAGATAATTCTTTAACTAAAATTCTTGAAGACTGGGTATACATCAAATAAGCCTGAAAACTGTATTGTGTCAAAAAAAAGATTCCCCCATATGTTTTATAATGTAGCTAAAGATTAGGCTGTATTATTACAGAGCATTTAAGATTATCAACATCTACCACTATGGTTGGCAGAGGAGGGAACCTAAAGAGAGCTATGGGCAGAGATAGATGGATGGAGGAAATAAATTAAACTAGAGGGATCACTCTCTTTTGCTGAGGAGATTTCCCCCCCTCTCCTTTTTGCACACATGTAATAGCACTTCATTTTAAGTTTATACTTTGTGTATATTCAATAGAGGAAAATTATTTCTACATTGTTATGCAGTCTACTGAGAGACAGGCAAGTGAAAAGGGAAGGGGGGTGGGGGGGGGGGCACGCATGGCAAATAAAAAATTGCGGCAGTTAAAATTGAATTTGTATTCACCAGGAAGTGGGTTAACCCAGTTAAAAGTCAGGGAATCCAATAGCACAGGCTGATATGTGGTGTCGAGACAATCTCCTTTGGGGAGCTAAGGCGCTTGGCTCATATGCTGCCTACTCGGGCTCATAGCATGTTTTCAGGTAATAATAATACATCATATTGCTTAACAGCATATTTATGTAAGAACTCAGCGAGAGGAGGCTCTGGAGTGGTGTTGTTCTTTGAAATCACCTCCTTCAGATATGTGCCACTCATTGTTGTTCTGTTTTCTCTTTCTTATCAGTTTTGCAGAGATGGAAAATTCTATTACAGAGTGTATTTGGTTTGTCACAGTCAGATGCCTTCCCTTCAGGTGGGGGGTGGGGTTGCGCTGGGGGGGGGGGGGGGGGGGGGGGGGGGGGGGGTGCAGGCATTTTTCCTAGATTTCTCTTTTTTAAAGAGAGAGAGAGAGGCTGTTTGTGTGCATGTGTTCCTCTTCCACCACCCACAGTTCGCCTCATTCTAAAAAAGGGAGGCATGTTTTTATAAAAAAAAAAAAAGAAAGAAAAGAAAAAAAATCAAGAAGTGGGAAAATGACAAATCTCTCTGTCTTTGTTATTGGAATATATTGACTGCCCTTGGTTCATTGACTTTTTATTACAGGAGTTAGCACAACTGTCAGCAAATAGGGAGAAATTTGTTTCAGCCATTTGCTTTGGAACATTTGAAGCTGGTAATTTTTGTATTCCGTGTACACGCTGTGTGCACAGTTTTTTCTGTGTGTCAGCAGCAAGCATGTTTTTGCTTTGTGTGTATGTGAATTTGTGCGTAGGTGCAGCTGTAAGCAGGGATGGTAGGGTACAATGAAAAGAAGGAGGAAGAGGAAGAACTAAAGACAGAGAGAAAAATAGAGGGAGGGAGGGGTAGACTCAGGGAGACTAAGGCAGAGAGAGTGAGAGACAGCCAGACAGAAAGGTGGTTTCGGTCTACCAGGAACACACAGCTCTAGCCGCCAGCAGTCTGTCAGTGGTGGTCCCCTCATCCAGTCTGCTGCAGCATCTGCCAGAGAGGCACCAGGCTGAGCAAGACCCAGATCCTTCCACGGCCCCATCTCAAGACCAGAGCCTCATCAACTGCCTTCTCCTCCAGGCCCAGCTGTCTTCTGCTCTTTCCGCCCCATACCTCTCTGTCTTCACACCAAGCCATGTTCAAGCCTGAATCATGACCCTTAGGCCTGTATCTGTTCTTTCCAGCAGCATCAGCTCCCTCCAGCTCCATCCTCTTGTATTGTTCTGCTGCAAAACCAACCTTATCATCTCAAGACCCCCCAACCCCATGTCTCTCTTCTAGCCTCTCCCCATCCAAATGCAAAATCACTCCACCATACATTCACAAGACAGCATAAAAGTCATAATTATGCTAAAGTATAGCTATAGACATCTTTTTTTTTTTTTTTTAACTAACACCACTTTCAGTATTGTAGCACATTTGTGATTATACATTATAAACATTTATGTCTATTACCTGCTACCTCTTTGCTGGGGAAAGTACTCATAGGAGTAGGAATCGCATCCATCAAAAATTTTCAGTAGGCTACTAAACAGAAGAAGAACTAGTATCTATCCGACATGCTGAACAGGCACAGAATGCACCTGCAAGTAAATAAACTCTAGTCTATCTGTGGATAAAGACAAACTAACTGACAAGTGATCACTAGGAGGTGGGGACTCTAGGTTTTAAAACATTTGGAGGTCGACATAGGAACCTGCCCAAATTCAGTTATGAATCAAATATACAACATCAATTTTCTAGTTTGTGCTCCTGGTATTTTATCAGCCACACGCCTTGGTTATTCTTAGCTACTGTCTCAATTGTCAGTAGACCATAAAATGGTAAGAATCATTAACTTGTGAGTTAATTAATAACAAGTGAGATCACCTTGCAGGCATTCTGATGAGTGCTCTTCCAGCTTTTGACCTATAGACGCAACTTCATTTCTCTTCTCCAACCCAATCTGTTTACAATACTCTTCATTATACTAACTCAATCTTCTCACCTCACCCATTTTGCATGTCATCCAGCTTGGTAGTCAGCTGCATCATAATGTTATATGAAAAGTACCTGAAAAAGAATCAAGCAGGCAGCACTGTAGGGTAAAGGCACTGTGGAATGCCTATGCAAAGAGTGATAACAAACAAAAAAAAATCTCTTCTTTTATCCTTAATCTTTTCTTCCTGTCTCAGCCCTCTACTCTGCATACTTTCCCAGGCCCACTGCAAGGACCCATAACCTTTAACCTCAGGCCCCACCTGTTCCTCTCCCCTGCACCACTCTCAGCCATTCCTCCCTGTCTTCATCCCCATTCGCTTCCCATTACCCTGCCACAACCATTCTCCTCCAGCCCTATCCCCATTTAAAGCCCTTTCTCTTTCCCTGCTGGGGCTGGAGAGGGGCCGAAGCCACAGCATCTCCCCATCCGTTAGCCAGGAGCCAGAGATCCCAGCCAGAGATGCCATCTGATACAAGTCTATCATAATGAAGGTCCAGCATGGGGCTAAATGAGTTTCCACCTCAGCCGCGTGAGGGGCTAATGACAAAACAGCCTCCCTGTGCTCCTTGGCCTGCCGCTAGCTTTAATCAGGGCATATGGCACTTGCCTAAACTGCTTGGCTATGAGGAACAGAGAGGAGAGGAGAGAAAGTGGAGAAGAGATTGTAGAAGAAGGTCTGGGGAAATGTTGAAAAGAGTTGTAGGGACAATAGGGAGGGAGAAAAGAGTGCACAGAAACAGGAGTAGTTCTAAATGTTACAGTTAAAATAACAGCACAGAGTGTCCAGAGTAGTGCCTTTTCATAGCCAGAGTTTATGACAGTTTTATGTCTTTGTGATATTCATTTAGGACCTGATATTTATTTTAGGCCTTATAGTCAGGCCTGTGTGGGTGCCTGATACAGGGCGGAAATCACTAATAGCTTTCATAGATTTATATTAATTTGCGGGATTTAACATGCCTTAAATGGCAGATGATCAACAAGGGAAAACAAAAGTGCATTAGTGCCCCGGTGGCATAAAAAGAGTGTGGAAGGGGGTGGGAGCTTAACAAATAGGCTACTCCATTTTCATAGCCCACTTTATGGCTCCCCAACTTATCCAAATTAGCTTAAAGGATTGATAATTCTTCACTAATATAAAACTGTTACTGAGCCTCTAAACTGTGACTTGCCCTTTCTTAGGTTTTGACAAACACTAAATAGAGGGCTTGGTTTTGGAAATTAAATTGAAATCGCATAACAAGGCTTCCTTTTAATTTGATTAATTCTTTGTTGTTGTTTTAGATCCCTTGCGAAGACACCCATGACGTTTCGAGGTTATTTGTTCCACTGTCTAATGACAATTTTCTTGCACAATAACACCAGTTAAAGAGCTGCCTCAGAGCAAGTTTTTTTTTTTTTTTTTTTTTTGCCTAGAAATCACAGACAAGGCTAAGCCAAAGGGGGACTAATAAACCTCACCCTTAATTCCACTACAAGGCTACTGCTATGACTGCTCACACTACAACTTCCCTGCAGTCCTAATTGTGTAGAGACAAATGTTTAAAATTTCATTTAGCCTCTTTGGCTCGTTGTTGGAGGTGTTTGAGGCAACAGTCGAAATAGGTGTAACAGACCATATTGAACCAAGTGACAGATGACCTCTCAATTTCCAATCTTTAGGCCATTAAAGTTGCACAAAATTTAATAGATGTAGCTGAAGATGTTTTCATCTTTCACCTTTCACCTCGAGCAGATCTTTAATCATTTCAAATAATGGCTTGCCATATACACAAAGTCACCCCTACCCCAGTGACTGAGAAAACTTGTTAATTCTCAAAGTGAATTTGTGTGCTTACAACATTTTGGTTCCATTTTAAGCTGGTGTCCTGTAGGATCTGCAAAAAACTGTGAGGCTGTACCAGGCTGTACTCAGCATGGAGAAAATGAACCTCTGAAACCCATGCTGACAGTTTTGGTCCCTACTGTTCCTGATTTCAGCAGCACCATAACCAGTCTTGGCAACCAACAAGCCCCCAGTACAAATTAGCCAGCCATCAGCGGGGTGCAAGGATTGCTTTTCCATGACAGGAAAAACATAGAGGAAGAGCTCAGTTTATCCAGGCAAAGGCCTATATAGACAGTTTCTTGAATTCTCACTGGAGCTCCCAGTTGTTTCTCCTGTTTTGCTTTTCCTGGTCTTTCACATATCTCTTCCTCAATCTCTCACTCACACAATCCTTCCTCACTCCAAACAATCGTTGCCCAGGTTTCCCCTCAGAGCTGGGTGATTGCTTGCAGCTGGGGTGCATCGAGAACATTTTAATATTATGCAGAAGATTAGAGCAAACTAACTACATTATTCTCCAATTACACTCATTTCATCCAACTGATGTCTTTATATCCTTCCCCTCGCCTCAATTAGCCTAATGTGAAAATGGAAGGGGGAATGCGCTTAGGACTGTACCGATTGTTCCTTGGCTGCCTATTATTTCAGAGCACCATTAAAAGGGAGGCGTCTTTTATAGTAACTGTAAATAAAACGATTAGGGGCAGATCCAGCCGGGTGCTGGGGATGATTTCATTTCAGGGATCTGCTTATCAATGTTCTTGGAAGGTTTGGAAGGATTGCGAGGGCCCGCCACAGACGAGATGCTACCTTCCCCCACCTTCATCCCACAATGGCTCCCCGTCTCTCTCTCTGGAGCTGCATTACAGTAACAAATCTCACACTTGCTTTGCATCCTTGTCATGAAATAAATAAATCAATTACATTCCCACACACATTCATGCCATTTTGTGTCAGATGCCCATAAGCCTGCTTAATATCTCACCAAGCATGCCTAAAATTATTAGAAGGTATGTAGGTGACAATTGTCAGCAAATGTTGCAGATCTGCGTACACGGGTAGGATAATGCTATCTCTCTGAATGCAGAGGATGAAAAAGCTCCCTTTGCTTCATGAACCCTCTCCGTGCAGGAAGCTTTTTGAATTGTGGGTGTTCTCTACAATAGAAACATGGCAAACAACATGGATGAAGATCCAAAACCAGAGAGCTTCTCCAGTACTGTTATCCCAGGTCTTGTTTTCTGTGTATTCAACAAGTCCATAACCCACACTGAGCAGCATGCAGCATCTTAATGAAATCATTCATTGCACCTTCCATCATGCACAGAAGACTATAAACCTGATATATTAACCATCCAGCAGGGGTTCTTCTAAAACAGTTGAAACAGCAACGTTGCCTTCAGCATGTGCATGAAATCTAACAATACTGTATGTAATGATGGACATTAAGGAATAAATACAACATATCATGAAAACTTTTTCTGATAATTGATTGAAAACTAGCTAGAAACTCAAACTGTTGTACTGTTATACTTGACAGGCTCTTGCCTAGCTTAGTGCACTACCAAACAAACAAGTAAAATCCCAACTGGTTCATTTAAAGGCAAACTTGTGCAGTACACCTGCAGTTACACACTTGACTTCTTTTCTGTGTTCTTCTTGTGTTTTACTGTACACAACTTCATTACATAACTAAACAAAAGACTTGGATGTTGAAGGAAGAACAGGTGGAGGTGTGTGGGGACAGTATGCCATAAGGTCTCTTGGCTCTTGCAGCTTTACTACCATTTGAAGAAATACTTTCAAATGACATTACATGGGTTTCTAGGTTACACAGTGGTGATATGGTTTTGAACACACATGTGTCCTGTAAAACTATGGATAGATCTTATCAAATAATACAAAAAGAGAAATGCATGTGATGTTATTACATCAATTCGCGCTGTGCTCCATATTAAGCACTGCTGTGACATTACATTGAAACCCCTTTGGGCTATACTGAGGCACCCTTATAATGTTTGTTTTTCTTTTCTTTCCCTCTCTCTTTCGATCTCCCTCTCCTTTAGTTTCTTGGATTGACTTCCCTTTTGTGCTGGATAGCAGGGACGCACAGTGTTGATTTCAGTTGTGCGGCGGTTGTTTCATAGCTTGCAGTGTGTTTGTCTATGGTGGCATTCCTCAATTCCATTCAACGCACAAGAGAATCCCCTCAGGCCGGGCATATCCCATCCTCCTCTGCTCTTCCAACATCCCAGAGATGGACCAGGCAAACATCTGATCTCTTACCCAAACACACTGGTGTGTACACATGTGCACAAATGTATGTGCACATAGAAACGCATGCACAAACACGCTCATGCCAACACAAAAACAATGACACACATTCTCATGCACACTCTTACACACAAGCACACACATACACCACAAACCATCATCTCCACACTCAATACTTGCTCCTGTTTCACATTGCAGTAAATCCAGTTAAGAAGCTCTGTGGGGAGAGAAAATAAGAGCTACAGTTACCATTTCTGGAATGGTTTGACCTAAGCTGTGTCATTGTGTACTGATGCCATTGTCTTATGAAATGCTTGAATATGACAGATCCACAAAGCCTTTTAGTGTATCAGCATTGGTAATTTATTACAGTGAAATTTTCCACTTATGAGATCTGAAACAGGCTTCAGGTCAGTGTGTTTCACCCAGACATTTTCCTTCATTCATGGCAGAAAACCCTTTATAACAGGATGAATAAACACTAAAATTCTGCTTTTAAACCCAACATAAGAAAAATCACCAGATTTAGTGCTGGACCTTTAGGACCTTCTCTGGATTTGTGGCCTTTTCAGTGCAATTCAGTTTAGGCTATGGATAAAAACAGCAAAAACAAAATATCACTTCTCTGTGCAACTGAGGGTTATGTTTTATTGTTGGGAAGATGGGCTCTTTAAGCTTGACAGACTAATTTGTTTACTGGAGGTAAAACTACTCATACTTCTACTACCATAACTCCCTTTGGAACTGAAGCAAAATCTGATGCTTTGACCTTTTGCAAATGAATCGGATCAAACCTGAGCACTTCAGGTAATTACACAGCAAACCTGCTTTGACAGGACCTATCTGGCCTGAATTACTAACCGTATGTCAGAGTAAAACAATGCAGTTTAGACTCTCTGTCTAAGTGATAGGATGTTATTGTCTTCTGCAAGAGCAGAATGCAGTATGATTTCAAGGTTCCTAGCACAGCCATTAAACTTGTCTGTAAAATGGTGTGGATGAGGTCTGGTGGGGGCTTAAGAGTTTTGCTCATTCCATCTGAATGAGTCATTATAGAAGGAAGGAAGGAAAGAAAGAAAGATGATGGAAAAAAACAAGAAAAAGGACAATGTCAGTGAGGAAGAACACAGAGAAGGAGAGAAAAAAACGATAGGAATGTTAAATGGACATCAGTCCATCCTCCTTTGGAGCTGTGAGTGTTAGAGGCCCTCACAGCCAGATCTCTGAATTGGAGCTTTACAACCATGTGGCTTCCTACAGAGCCCATGTAGTGGAACCAGAATCACTGTTGCCACGTACAGAGCAAGAACCGCCTCAGTGGATAAGCCTTAAAACAGAAGCCTGGCTTTCATAATGCATGACCTGGTGCCTCAGGGGACATCGGGACTGACCAGAGACAACAAAATCCTCAGACTATCATGAGCTGTTTAGGCCAGTGCATGGCAGCCACACGTGAAATGTTACATTGCCTTTCTTCCATCTGCCACTGTGGCGTAACACAGTACAGGCCTTACTGAGCCATCATTTCAGAAACTATATTAGCTATTAACCTTATACATGCATGAGGATGCACTTATAAATATAGTATACAACAAAAGTGAGCACACCCCTGTGTAATATCACTTAAATGTTAAATGATTCAAAACTGAGTCATTTCACAATAATTGTACTACTTTTAATTTGAAGTTAGTTAGTTAGTAAGATATTCAATCTTATTTATAACTAAGAACAAAAGGTCCCAAGGTACAACTTCAGTGCAACCAAAGTGAGTTCACCTGTGTTCACTGTAACAAATTTGATTACACCCATTATTTCCAATTAAGGCTAATTGCACAAACAAGGTTATAAAAAAAACCTGTGAACACCACAGCTTCCTCGGTTTTGGCCTGGGTTATGTCTAATGCAACATGGCAGATTGAGAGACTTTATAAACGTGGGAGACAGTACAACGGCATCAGTAGGCTACTGACCATAAGCTGAAACACAGATGCAGCAATAGGTAGGAGATATAGGAAGAGCCATCCTACCAATAATGGACAATGATCATTTGTGGTAACTGGTTTTTCATTGGAAATTTCCAACATGACGAACGATAAATCAGTGATTCCAAAAACTGCAAAAATCACAGTTTTTGAAGAAGCAAAAAGTGAAAATTATGACCTTACAGAGTATGACCACTGACTTGAATCCAGTGGAAAACCTTTGCAGTATTTGTAAGTGGAAGGTAGAGCAACAAAACCCCTCTAGCAAAGTGCAGCTGAAAAGAATCATTTTTGAAGGATGGCAGAACATCTCTCCACAGATTTGAGCAAGACTGGTATCATCCATGCTCAGGAAGCTCAAATCTGTCATAAAAAAATAAAGGAGGATTTACAAAATATAAAAAATAAATAAACAAAAGAATGGAATTTTACTAATGAGTGGTGTGCTGACCCTTGTAGCACTTGACTCTTACATTCTCTAATATTGACCTCTCATTACTTTAATTAGTAAGACATTTTTGTTTTTCAAATTAACTGGCTTCGTCCCTCTTTTGCTTTGGCTCAGAGCAAATTAAATTGTATTAAATGGATAGAATTTGTAATTACTTACCATTTTAGTGATAATGACCAGGGGTGTACTCACTTTGTTCTATACTGTGTGTAAATCTGACTGTCAACAGGGAACTCCACTTTTTCTATAAGTGATGATTGGTTTGCTAATCACAAAAAGTACTGTTACCCTGTAAAAGCGGTTGTATAATGTCATCTGTGGCTCTGGGGCGAGTCTGAGAAAATAACCCTGGTGATGTCATCAGGGTTATTTCTCCTCAGTCAGCTATTACCAATCATCGTTATCTCAGCTTTAGACTTTGTTTTAACAGTAAAGCTTTTGTTATACACCAGGGATGTGTAATTTTCAAGATGTGTGTTTGGCAAGCAGAGAAGCGCTAATGAAATAATTTTAAAAAAATAAAAAGTTGCATTTGTTTGTTCCATACTTAAGGAAAAAAACGAGGATATCTCAGCCTCTAGCGCATCAATTTTGACCATTCATTTTTAAACCCATTTCTTGTCCACTGACTTTTGTAGAAGCACAATGCTAAACTGCTTCAGTACCCTTTTAAATATTTATCAAGATTCATTGTTATATTATTATTTTTTAGAACAAATCTGAAAAATCTAAAGACAAATATTCCTATTTTAAGGTGTTGTAATGAAGGTGCTGAAATCCAGCCAAGTCAGCTAAGTGATAGTTAAATAATATGTACTATACTAACTACTTGTCCAACATGAAAAAACAATAGATTTTGTTCCAAAAGTTCTTGACAAAAACTTGTCTAACCTGAATATTAGTGTCAGTACTAATATATGTTCGTTTACTGTCAGCATTTGAAATTGTTTCAGAATTTGAAGATCAAAAGGATAGAAAAGTTTCCAAACCGTTTTAAACTCAAATACTGCAGTCACATTTGAAATAATGGGTTTTGAGATATCAGTCAAACCTGACCCAAACAGAAGGCACAGTTACACCCTATCAATCAAACTCTAATGATATGTTGTTTTGAGACGGTCCTCCTGTAAAAAATGAGCCCATAGGTCGTCTGCGCAAGCAAGTTTTTACGACCCATAGTTACATTTTATTGTTAGGCGACCTTTAGTGGCTGTAGTAATTATGACAGGAGCAAAAGAGGAAGTTAGATGATGTTGTATAAAGAGCTACAGTCCACGTTAGGGGGAGGCTGAGGATGTGTAGATGAGTTGACGAAACGCTGGACTTTCACACAGGAGATTCTGTTCATTTCCTGTGTGAAATCAGCATTGTTCCTTTTATCCATGACTGTCCCAAAACCTTGAACATGTGTTCATCATTGTAACCATGATGGTGTAGTTGTGCCTAAACTTAACCAAACTGTGACCATTCCACAACTTTAACTGTGTGTGTATAATTGTTACCATGACGAAGAGGGTATGCCTCCCACTGGTATGCTCCCATCGGTCGTATGGAAGGGTGGGGACAAACAACCTATACTGTTGTTTAAGTCGGAGGACGTTTTGGTTGTTTGGGGAATGCATGCTGTTTGGCACATCTTAAAGTCCTTCTGTTTTGCTATTTCCTCGAGGATGAGTGTTATTACAGTAGATATATTTATAGTAGAAACCTCACTTTTTCCCTGCTCACTCTCTCCTCTCCTCCTGGTGTTAGATGAGTTAAAAACAGATCATATTTCCACAGGTGGCTGTGAGACGAACTCACCCTGGAATGCTGGGTGACATAAATCTCTGTAATTGCATGGTATCGATCAGATAACTAAAGCTACAACTGGCAAGGGAGACACCCTTTTTTTTTTTTTACTCCATAGCCTACCATTTTTCATGCTTTTATCTGACATCAAGAAGGGAATGTTAATCACTACACATGCACACACAGGCACATGCACACTCGATCTCACTCACACACACATACACACACATGAATGCCGATACATCCATGTCTAGCAGAGCTACTGACACTTCTATGGAAAAAGTGAGGATGTCAAAGCTGTGCCTGAAATATGTTTTGACTGCTCAGACTTTGACTGCATATATTGAAAGAATTCACCAAGACTCAGAGAGGCCCGTGACATCAGTGTCCTGTAATTGATGGGACAATGTCAAGACTTTTAAAATCTGTAAACTTCTGCAGCATGACTGCACAGTATGACGACTTGACTGAGGAAAGAGAGACAAGTCTTTTCATCCAGACTGACTTCTATGACATGTGCTCTGCCGTCTTCTCTTGCGTGTCTTCCCTTGACTGTACAAAATAAGGCCTAAATCCTCAAAAATAAATCCAGCTAGCTTCTTTGGCATTGTGGGTGGGGCTGTTTGTCTTCATGTCTGTGTTTATGTAGAAGGATTACACATGTAAAGCACATAAGCTATCTCTTTAGCTATCCCTGCTCTACACTTTGAGATATCTTGAACTGATTAACATTACTGTCTCTGCTTGCTTTTCAAGATGTATAAGAAAACACAGAGAACATTTACAGATTTGCTCTTCTCTCTTTTTATAGTTTTATAGTTTGGCCCTCTAAATCGTCAATGCAATTTGATTTGACTTTGAAGACCATATTTTTTTTATTCTGGCTCTTGTAGTGAAAATTTTGCTAGACTGGCAGGTTTGATTCTCAATTGTTTAATCCCCACCTCTAGAAACACATGTGTCTTTCCTGGTCTCCATTAAGTTTTGTTTGCCTGTATTTTTTCCACTATGCTCTGCTCATCATCCCCACAAGAAAAGAAATCCCATAAAAGATGAAGACTGCAAACTTTTTCTACAAGAGGTACAAAAAAATCTTATAATATTGCAGTTACATAATTTGAAGACAAAGCAAATCATAAAAGGACTTGACCGCAAGCTGTATACAGTGCCTAACCTGTATACAGAAACTATTTCAGCTCTCACATGCATATACCAAAGTCTGCATGCATTGTAAACAAAGTGAGATAGTTCCTCCAGTTAACTCCTCTGAACTCTGAAACCTCAGGTTGCCAAGAGTGACCTCACCAGCCCCAGACACAGATCCATCTCTCCCCTCGGGGCCTGGGAAGGAGTGAAGGGAAGACTGGTTATAGGTCTCCTTCTCTGCCAGGTGTGCTTTTCACACAAACACACACATCCTCTCCCCTTCCACAGCGGTGGTGGTGGTGGAGTGAAAAATGACAAGGCCAGACACTAGAGCTGGCATGACAGAGAGAGTTCCCACACATCTAACAGTGCGAGGATGAATGTACAGTCATACTGTGGACAGTCTGACAGTACTTATTTGGTTCATATATTGTTTAATGTTTATAGTGCAAGTGGTATAAAAACAAATCAGGGCATGTATGTTTGCTTCAGGTTCCTACTGGAAAGATAATCACATACTGTGATTTTCACATGGCTCACTTGTAAGTCACAGAAGTCCATGATGTTTTTGCAACATCAATTTTATAATAATTTCTCCATTCAATAAAGTCACGTTCATGATGTTGATAACGGAAAAAGCAACCAAAGTTATCATGATAGACCAAGTAAAAATAAATAAATAAATAAATACAGTGTCTGTAAAATGTGTATAATCAGACCACAGAGAACTGGGTTGACCTCAGTGCACCGACTTGCAAATAGTGAATTAATCAGACATATTTCATATTATTAAGAAGGAAACAAAAATGTCTTACACTGCAAGATAAACTGCAAGATGTCATAAAAACACAGCAACTTATATATTATGAACATAATAATATTTAGTGTAGTGCTGTGCATTTTGTATTGTTATACTTACTGTTATTATTGGTGATGATGACAGTGGAAGTGATGAACAACAATATCTTTTTTAAAAAGCATGGAAAGAATGTAAAATACATATTTAAAATAAAAATCTATATATTTATATACATAGGTCCATCACCATTTAGACTAGCAATCAAGATTTGGCTGCAAAAACTACTTTTTGCTAAGTTAGGATTTAGGCCATTGAACCCATTCAACACAAATAGAAACTAAAAGTTTCACATATTTTCCAAAACACCATTTCAGTGCTAAACATTGCACCTATACTCATGTGTTTTCATTAAATTGTCAGATAACTAGTTGTTAGATCAGTACACCTGCAGGTCTTCTTGGTGACTGACAACTCAGAATTGAATTAATGTTTACAGGGGAAACATTATCTTAAGTTAACAGAAGCTATTAAGACCACCTGAATATATATTAAAACAGCTCCCACCAAGCACTGTCTGCTGGTATGTCTCCTGCTAAACTGTACCAACTTTAAATCAGATGCAGAAGATGTGACTGGCTCCAGCTTGGGCTAATGAACAGGCTATATAGTGATAGGACAAACATCCCTGGGTCACCATGTCATAGCTTCCCTGCCATTAATTACAGCTCAGCCGGTGCATATAAACTACTAAAGATTATCTAAGGATAAAGCAGATTATCTCCGGATGTGAGCTCTGTGAACATAAATATTCTACCTCTTCTTTCCTCTTTTTCATTCAGCCCACTACTTTGTCTGTGGGACCAGGGGTTACTCATATGGTGTCCATTATCGTTAAGTAAGAAAATGAATACTGGTTAAGACCACCAGGGCAGTTTTTTTTAATACTGCCAGCAGAATTTAGATTTCTTTTTTCATGAATTTTGCACAGATCTGGAATTAGAAGTTTATGTGCTTGTAAACACAAGCATGCAAACACTTGTTGTCTTGTTTGGGTTCACATGACATGACCCTTATTGTGGTTAATTCTTTTTTCCTTATACAATGGTTTAATTCAAACTCAAAGGTTTTATTTTAAGGCAACAAAATACTGTATCTGCATTTATTTGTCGGTTTCCCTAACAGAGAGTTTGACTATAGTTTGCGTCCCTTTGTACTTGAGTATTTCAATAGACAGGCGACTGAGTGACATCATCAGTGACATGTGCATGCAGCATGGGGTAGAAAATGACCAAAAACAACAGATGATATGAAGAGAATAGCTGAAAATTAGTTGTTGTGCCTACACTGCATGACAGTTTACACTGCAGTAATATTTGCTAAGTGCTCTGTGTTTGACATGTCTTGAGGAATGTCAGTTTGGGAATTGGTGAAAGCTGATTGAGGAGCAGACTGACAGCATTCGACTGAAAATCTGTTACATTGTAATGCTTAAAGATTTCGCCTGACAAAAATTTAACAGGCATACAGCATCTCTTTTCATGATCCTGTCTGGCTGATCAATAATACTGATTAAATGCAGTACTGATACACTTTGTCAGGAGGGAAGCTACACTGCAGTCATCTCTAATGTAGATTTTTGAATTAATGTAACACATTGGCATATTACAGTGCTGAGGAAAGAGCAGGATTTTTATACATGCTATTTTCAAATGTGCCATGTTACAAATGTAATAACTAGACTGAGTGGGTCTGTACAGCAGGCAAACAGCATGCTAATTTTTGTTTTTTTTAAATGCTAACATTAATTGTGTGAGGGGGCGTCTGCGCTTTTAAGTTTAAGTCCTGCTCTCAGCTGATATTTTTGTACAAACACGGGTCATTATCACTGCTACTATTTACCATTGCTCACTGGATTATGTGTCATATTACCTGCCAGAGCTGACAGGTTTCTATTGAAGGTGGCACGTGGTTTAAAAAAAAGCTATGCGAGGCGAGAATGTGTGTCGCATACAATTTCACCTGTAAACAGTAATTTTCCACAAAAGTTTCCAGCAAGCTGCTTTATTCCTACATACTGAAAAGTCTGTATATGAGCTATTGCGTTATTGTGGAAACTTTTTCTGCTACTTTTTTCAGCCTTATGCTGCATACGTATCTCTAATTGTTTTTAAATGGGAGACCCATCTATATTTCTAATTTTCTTCTCTAATTTACTTGTAAACATATATAATAAGCTTATAAACTAGGGCAATAACAATCTGTTGATAAAATATATAATATGTTAGTCAACGGTGATTTTTGTACTTGGAGTTTTGATACTTAAATTTTCTTTTTACTTGTAATTTTGTATTTTTACATTTGCCTTTATCCTATCATGTGATTGCATAATGTAAAAAAATAAAAATTAAATTAAAAAATAAATAAAACCTCTGATTAAGGCATCTTTAAAAGCATTTAAATCTGCTTAAGACGCTTGATTTCTAAAGATCTCAGCCCTGTCTTTTTTCTCTGAGGTTAACAAATATGAGGGGGAAAAAAACAACAAAAAACTAGAGGAAGAATAATCCTGTCAGAGCAGAAAGTACACTATTCCAGGTCTTCCATGTGCTTTAGATTGTATATTTATTAAGTTTGGATGGCAGCATGTCCCTCAGTAAAAAGCTGAATGCCTTGCAAACAGATTTTACCAATAACAAAAGAAGTGTTCCAATGTAATTTTCAACTTTCAAAGTGCAAATCCATAAATTCATCAACTCTACAATTTTCCAGATAATTTAACTGATTTCCAAATGTCACTCAGTTGTTGTTTGTTGGTGATTGTGGAATTCCCCTCTTACCGTGAGTCACATTTTGTTTCTTGCCAGTGCAATTCTGTCCTTACACCGAAGGCAAAGCACTGTACTTTGAAAATGCAAAGCCAACAATAAATAATTTAGGCAATTTAGACTAATGAACAATTATCAATGCTAATAATTTCCCTCCAAACTTTTTACACACATTGCTTGCTGTGCATGCATATTCTGGTATTCATGTTTTTCTATTATTGCTGAGTTAGAATTACTGCAGCCATCCTATAGCTAATCCATTTACATGGAAAAGTGAATCTCAGCATGAGCTCATCAACTAAACATCCCCTCTAAACAAATGGTGAGACAACTGGCTTTCTGCTTTATCTTCAACAAAAGGCGTCTATGGTTACATCTTCTTGGTTACAGAAACATGACACAGTGTTTTTACTCCAACACTTTCCACTGATTCCAGATTGTATTCCCCAGGGGCTCCACTGTAATTTGGTAATTTGTCTACAGCTACCTTTTAGCATTTTTACAACTTTCTGAAGGAATGCAGTTGTACAAAAGGCAGGTGGGGCATCTCCATACAGTACAAAACGTCTCTGGAGGTTCATTAATATCCATGGCGCATCAGTGTGGAATTACTGTAACACTGGGAGGTTGAGTTACAGGGATAATGGTAGGCAATGGTCTTTTTGGTTTCCCTCATGTTCAAGGAATTCCCCCACTTTTTGTGAGTGTGTGTGTGTGCGTTGAAGTGCCAGTCCTTTGGTGTCACCTTTGGATACTGTAACAATATACTGTATTGAAATGTATGAAAATGACCCTAGAGATTATATAATCTATTCTGCTACAAAATTCAATAATCTCTTAATTGTGATTTTCAAATGTTATTCTTATTTTATATTAATTTTTGGTAGATAAAACATCTGTAGAGCCTAGAGGGAAAATATAATCAGAACACTGCAACACATCTGGCCTCATCTCAATCCCTCTGCGATAGTGTGGGCAGAATTGGTGGAGGGGAAGACCGCAGGACACAGAGACAGGCTAGTGCTATGTCCAATTACCAACCATGAGACACCACTTGGCTGATACGTCCTGTCACCCTTCTATACAAATCCCCTTGATATCCTCTACGCACACACTTACACTCAGGCGGCCAGACGGTGGCCTGAACTTGCTCTGTCACTCCGTCGTACCCGGATTCCTACAGAGGAGGCAAGGGGCCCCCACGGGGACCCTAATCACTAAAGCAAAGGGTCATCCATCAAGTCAGGCTCAGTGGGGACATAAGGGGAAAAGGCATAGGAGCGATGAACAACATACGGGAGGGAGAAGTAACGGGGATAGACAGAAACAGACAGAAGGAGGGGGGGCACTGAGAAAGAAACAGATTGAAATACAATGAAGAGAGAGAAGAGGCAGAGCCAAGCTCTCTGTTTGTTTAGGGTCTGTATCTGTCATTGTGTCGCTGTAGTAGAGGGGTTACGGGGGTGTCTCTCGGACACTGGGGGCTGCCGTGCTCCATTGATGGCCCTGCGACTGAGCATATGTCACCAGTCTAGCGCGAACGAGGGCGCTGCCTCTGCTGGGGCACACATCATTAGCACCATCTGTGACAGTACCCATGAGGCCCTGGTGCGCGCAAATACGCTGGTTTTGTTTTTTGTGGAAGGGGGTGGAAATTAGGGTAGGAAGGGGAGCTACTTATATACGTGTGTACGCTGTTTCTTCCAGGGTCACTGCTGCTCAACTAGACCCTGTATTGATGGAGGAGGGGGGAGAAGAAAGGCAGAAGTGAACCCAGTGTGAGGGTGTGAAAGTGAGAGGAATGTGTGATGAGGGGTGCATGTGTGCATATGTGTGTGTTTGTGAATCAATGTAGTGTCATGCATACGTACCAGTGAGTCCAGGAAGCCAGTATGGCAATGATTACAGCCCTTTGGGAGGGAGGGTAAGATGGGCCTGGGCTCCGCTTGCTGCAGTCGTGTTGAGTCCAGATAGAGGAAATGCTGGAATAATAAGAACAGGAAGGGTAAATGGCCTATCAAACACACCCCTCTCTGACCTCCCCAGAGCCCAGCCGACCAGGATGAAAGATCCAGCCACTTTCTTCTTCTTAATGGTTTCCTCGGTAATCAGCACAGCGGAAGTGCTCCAGTCCGGGGTGATTAGCTAGGGCTAGGATTCCTTAATCGCCCCAGCCCTGTTCTCATGCTTTGAAAAAAAAAGGAGGGAAGGAGGAAAGAGGAAGCAAGGGTGATAACAGAGCTGTGTGTTTAAAGAGAAAGCGAAGTGGGAGAGATGTTTGGATACGAGAAGATTTGGGAGGGCCTCAAGCTGAGATGTTAGAGTTGAGGTTATTTGGGTACCTATGGATTTGACTGGGTTGTTGTTGTGTTTCTTAAAACACTTAAAAAATGCACTCTTAAAAATACTTTTAAGGGCGTAAGTTCAAGTTAATCAGGAGAGATTATGTAGGTTTCATTAAGTTCCTAAAGTCAAGAGCTAAAGGACTTAATAACTGGGAGCGCAGACATTCATGAGGTGACTGCTAATCTGACTGAAACATGACTTCCCAGACAGCGATGACTCATGGCAGAGGCTCACATTAAGATGTTACAAGCAACTGGCATGGATTTACCGTATTTATCTAGGATGTGTTTTATTTGCACTTCTTTTCTTATTCTACTAACAGAGTTTTCAGTAAGACAACACAACCTAAAAATCTCTCAACAATGTTTAGCTGTGTAGGGATTTGTTTTCATCACTGTGATTTGGCTGTGGCTTCCAGTTTAAACAACAATTAAAAACTCAGCCAGGCCATGGACTAGTTTACTGGCACGAAAATACTGTGAACACATATGTTCCTTTACTATAAACATAGCACTGTTTTATATCAAAGACTCATATAATTTTTCATTTATTTTATATAATTCAGGATTATTGTTGATTTGGATTACAGTAGTATAGTCTTACAGCAGCTCTAGCATTGAATAGGGTGGTAAATTCCTCAGACAGTAAAATGAGAGCCTGTCTGTGGGCTGATGGTGACTGATGCTGGGGTCAGAGCATTTAGCCTAACCACAGAAATGGCAGACTGCATGAGTCACAGTTACAGGCAGCACACTCTCTGTTCCTACAGGTTGCTACTATAACCAAAGTCTTGGACCAAACAGTCTTGGACTCTAACCAGTATAACCAATACTGTTTCCTCACATTTGCTTATTTGAGAAAATTGCCAGAGAATTACCACATCATGATGAATCATGATAAAATAAATAAATAAATAGCTGAACAATGTGCAATTTTGTGTTTGTTTTGAAACACCATTTGAACAATCTGACATGCTAAGTTCATCAGTTAGTGATCCAGGATGATTGGGTGACCAGGCTCAATTATTCAGTAATAAAATGAAATAACTTAAAGAATACAATCACAAAACAGATACTAAATTCATAAAATGTTATAGCAGAGTTTAAAGACATTTGGTAATTCTTAATAGGAAAAAATCCCCATCAAAACATTGATTGTGAATACCCATTATTTTTTAGCTTCCACAGAAGCAACCAGGAAGGCTGCAGGGAGTGTGAAGACCACCTGACAACTTTGCAAGCCAACTTGGGTGATGTTGTGTCAGAAATTAAAGCGCTGTGGTGTAACAGTATTATTTAGAGGTGCTCTTGTGGTTTTCTTTCAGGAGCCATATTACACATGCGATGAGAGCCCTATCTGTTTTCCTTTGCTGATATTCCCTTGCCATTTAATGCAGCATTCAGTTTCCCTGTCAACAATGACAATGTACAGTGGCAACATTCTTCAAACATACCTAAATACACAAACACCCAAGCCTGTTTGACAGTGTAGGGATTTGTTTTCATTTAGGAATTCCCCTACCGAGCGCTGTTACTGCTTTAGTTCCCACCCAGTCAAACCTGCTTGTGCCTTATATTGTGTTCCTGACTATTTTTCAGTGATCATGTTACAGCAGTCGGTTTCCAAAATGTCTCTGGTAATGTGAACATGCTAACAAACAGGTATCATATATGTTCACTTATGTGCATTACAATGGGTGACCCCACCTGGGCTTTTGTCTTAGATGATTATAGAACATTCAAAATGCTCTAAAAGGATTGCTTTCACTCCTGTCTCTACTACGCATTAGTCCTGGGGGCTAAACAGGTGTGTGTCTCTAAATACATTACTCTCATACCTGCACACAAATCCAGCTTTTGACCTCACCGTCACCCCACCTTCATTTCATCCATTACTGGGCATATTTAGCTAACAATACCCAAATTGCTTATATGAACATGTCACATTCAATCATTCTAATGTCAAGCTGGTACATTACAAAATTTCCACAAATGCCCCGTAGCTGACAGGAAAGCTGGTGATGTGAAAGGTTAAGGTGGAGAAATGAATATCACTATTAGGCTGTCCACATTTTTTTCTTTTTTTTTTCCTGAAGAGCTTTAACTTCTTTGGTGACAAAAAGTATTAGTTTACACCTGGTGTAAAGGTTCCCAGCACAGTGTGTCTTTTGAACTTAATGGACGCTGAGAAGCATAACTGTTGGAGCTGTAAAAGTCCCACGGTGCTTCGACCCTTCGCCGACCACAAAAGAAAGATGCATGGAAAACAAGCAGGAGAGCAAGATGAGAGACACACAGAAGATTGTACAAAGCAGATGAGACAGAACAAAAGATGGTTGACAGAGAGATAAGGAGGGAGAGCTCGACAGACAGACACACAAGGCATTTCTGTCTCACCATCCTGAAGTCAGTGAGCTGTCAGCGATCCTCCCTGCCTGCTCTGAGTACAGCCCCGCGAGCGATAGCATTTCAAATAGCCTTATAAATCAAGAGTTATGTTATGTCACCCTGCCACTGCCATTAACACACAGAAGAGAAAACCACCACATTTTTTTTCTGCAGCACATAGGGTTTATATTACTGTGTGCATCCCCTCTGAACCATTAATACTCTACATCAGGCTGGTTCTCAGGCTGAAACTGAAATTTGAGAAATTTATCCTTATCATGGGTCCAAGTCTCAAGAAAACTTACTAGTACTCGTGTCGTCAGGGGATCCACGAGAAACCGGCCCCTGACCCATTTTGGTTCCCAAACTGTAGGTTAAGAAATGCTCTTCCCTCCCTCAACAATTACTAAAGAGATACCCCTGAGCAAGGCACTTGACCTCCAATAGCTGCACTGAAACTGCTCATTGGCTAATAGTATAAGACCACGGTTGCACAGGGCAGCTCCGCTTCCAGGTATGAAAACTGCAATTGTATGTTTACTTTATCATTTCTGCAAAGAAACTCTGCATGATTAAAAGAAACAATAACCCTGATTGCCTTTGATTAATAGATCTAGGCTCTTGGAGCAGTGCATTTACATATACATTTATAATCAAAGCCTTTCTGTGTGAAACTAAATGAAAAAGACAGCACTTGATTCAAGCATCTTGCCAAAGCTTTAAACCTTTGTTTGATTTAGATTTTTTTCTCCATCCTGTGCCAGAGCGATGCTGTTCCCAAACAACTTAACTTAATGATTATGGAATTCATTGGTACACCACTGTGCCTTGTGTCACCTTGAAAACTTTTTTTTTTCATGCCCCAAATGACCCTCTGCACCTGCTGCAAAACAAATTTCCCCGCAAAGCAAGTCATCCGTACTACATCTAAGTCACGGTTGCCAGGGTTAAATGTAGGAATCATGCATAGAGGGGTAATCAGGAGTTCTCATCGCAGGATCCCCTGAGACTGATCCCTGGCGTGTGACATGGCTGTCAAAACACTGACGGATTGTTTTACCAACACATGCACGCATACGCATGCACAGCTGCATGCACCCACACTGCTATACAAAAACACATGCTTGCAAACACACGCTTTCAAGCATACACAAAATCACACAGACAGATTGTTTTACCAGCTCCATGGGCTTGACTGACACCTATTCTCCTGGGTATCCTCCCAGCTCCCTGCTTTATGAGGTAAATACAATCTAGCAATTTGGCACTGTGAGTTTTGTTATTTAATAAAGACCAGCCTTTTTTTTTTTCCAGGTGGCATTATGGGTAACTGCTAAATCCAGGCGGTGATAATAGTTAAATATTCTTTAAAATCCTTCAGTGGCAAAAATACTGTGTGGTTTAGCTGTCATTTGATTGCAGCATCCTTACAACATGAAGAAAACAAATATTTAAACATATGTTAGTCTGCTGCTTTTCTTAAGAGGCATCATTTCAAATTATTTCAATTTTCCTTTATATTTCTTGGCATGAATGGAAAACAGACACGCAGAAGTGAAGCAGCCAGGTGCCCTGTTGGATTCTGTCTGCCATTCCATTAGCCAAATCACAAGCTTTTGAACATGTCGAAAATCCAATAACCCTATTAAACCCTATTATGACAGTTAATTCTGTTGCCGTGTGTCACTATGGAGAATATATTGGTTAAATGCTTCCTGGGACAGATGCTACTTTGAGGCAAATCAGTAGTAATTGATGGCTCAATTGGGTTAGAGTGGCCTTGCTCTGGCCAGTGTCTTTGGCCTGAAGCTGTCAGGGGGACGGGCAGGGGAATGGACAGACTGAGACGCTCACCCATGCTAGTTTTGCCAGTGCTTCATAAACTGTTTCTGGATTGCAGCAGGAAGAACCAGAGCACATAATAACAATTTGTAGAGACACCATCGATGTCTCTAAACAGCTCTGTTGTATTTTTGTAAAAGATGTATAGCTGCTGTTTAAGTGGTAGTAGTAATAACCTTGTGTAGTACTGGTATGAGTAACAACAATCTTTGTCACACGTCATCTGTTGTTAGTTACTTTTAAATCTATCTTTATTTAACCACGTCTCACCAAGATAACAGTTACTTGGCCAATAATGGCAAAACAGTATAATACATAAGAGTAACACTAATAGAGCCATTACGTCAGGGACCGGATTCAGTAGCATGTGGTTACACAAAGCAATCTGTACCTAAATTTTGCTAACATTAGGTAACACTACCACAAACCAGACAGAGGAAAGCTGTAGCCGCAAAACTCAACTGAGTAAGCCTGCGGTTGACTGCTTTAATTCAACTTTTTATTTGTAACAGGGAGAGTGTGTTAGATATTCTCACTTTAAAAACCTTCAGAACTTAAACAAGGTTTAATGTGTTAGCATATGAGGAAAATACAAGCTAGGAATAAATCTGTCCACTGTGTGTCTTTTATCCAATGATGGTCTTTGGATTGTGGGAAATTGAGTTCATTAAAGTCCAGTAAGAAACAGAGATATTACTGTAATTGTTTAATATTACCATACCTCTGTGAAAAGCACGTCATACTGTTGAGAAGGATTATGTTAAAGGGTTGTTTTGTTTTATTGACTTGCATTATTACAAATGTCAAGGTGATTTTGAATTAGGGTTTTCCTACTTCCGAGGCGGAACATGGTTTTACCTCAGCTCTCTATGCCAAAAACATTAAATAAATAAAAAAGTAAACCAATAATAATAATCAATAATAAAGAAATAATAGATTTTGTGCTGTTCTGAATTGTATTGTTGGTAACTGGGACTGATCTCTTCCATTTTTTGGGTTACTTTTTTTGACATAAACACTGTATACTGTAACTGTTCAGTGACACTCATGTGGCAAATTGAACCGTGTTTACCAGAACCACTGACACAAAGAAACCAGCAAAATCCCTCAAGACTTTTCTAAATGAATAATCTGTAAATTAGGGCATGGAAAAACACTCTAATGATGCCCAGCAAAACATTTGACATCACAGCCTGTCATGTTTTGGAATGGCCTTCAGACTTCACTTTGTTGCATTATACATCAACCCTTACCCTACATATTACATTTGCAATCCAGGGGCAGATATTTTCAATTGTGGGTGGGGGGTGGAGGGGGTGATTTCTATGCTCTAGCAATTTGATACCACAGCACTTGAGAGTTATCACCGGAGTGGCCGTAAGCTCCGGAGCAATTCATAATTGTGTTCTCTCATCTCATATTGCAGCAGCTCAAGTTTTTTTTACTTTTTTATTTATTTTCTCTGCTGCACACACACAACACCCACACAAACAAATACACACACACACAGATGTCTCATCCCAGCACTTTTTTGATGATACATTAAATGGTGTAAAGTTGCATCTTGCTCTGTGTGCACATGTATGCATGTATGTGTGTGTGTGTGTGTGTGTGTTTGAAGCAGGGTCCCTCCACCTGTGCTGGTTGGGAGTTAATCCGGTTAGGTCCCAGTCTCGTCTCCACTGCTGAACAGTATGGTTGAAGCTCCAGTGCCCTGGGGCCTGGGGCGCCTCTCCAGCCCAACGCCTTGGCTTAAGCGTGGCGCAGTAAGGAGATGAGACCGGCTTGGCCCTCGTTACAGAAATTAGATGGATCAGGGAGTAAACATAACCAGCTTTTTATATGATCTCCAGCTCAGAGCAGACAGAGAGCAGGGAAGATGGAGGGGAGGGAGGAAGAGAAGGCAAGATTCCTCCTCTAATTACTTCATGGGTCACTGCTCCTGCAGGCAGATGTCAAAATCCAACACTTTCTGATGTGAGGAGAGCACTGGAGAATGGGAGGGATAGAGCAGGGAGACAGAGGAAGGGTAGGGAGGAGAAGGGAGAGTAATGAGGACAGGAAGAAGGATGAGATATAAAAGAGAAAAAAAAAGAAAGAGGAGGTTTAGGAGGAGAATAAAATAGTGAACTGGAAAGAGTGGGTAACAAAAATAAAGCTGGGGTAGGAGGATAGAAGAGCGAGACAGAATGGATGAAAGGGGAAAGTGAGGGAGATTTAGAGAAGCAAGGGAAGCAAGGAGAAGAAGGGGGGGGTAGGAGGCAATGGAGGATGGATTGGAGGGGTGTAACACGTTGTCAGGAAAGTGGGTGAATATAGCGATGATGACACAGATTGGTTGTGGAGTAGCGGTGATCTGGGATGGCCTGTGTCTGGCAGAGAGGTAGCAGACATACACAAGGCCCCTCACATTTTCCACATGCCCCCTGGCTCATTGAAAAACCACTGACACCCAAATGAAACGACACACTGGCACTGCCACGTCAGGAATTGTGCTACACCCTTTAGTATCAGAGTGGTAATGCCTACATGACAACATTCCAAATGATCTCTGGTTTTTAAAATACTGAAGCAATCATATTGACTCACACCAGCATTTAAAAAAAAAATGTTTATCTCATTTTCTACATAGCTAAATGCTATAGTCAAACATTTATTCTCAAGCATTCTCCCTCAAATTGTTTATTTTCTGATAAATGAAAACTGCTTTTCATGGCCTCATTGTTGTCACATACTGTAAATAGACTAGCTGTGTATAAAACTTTTGCAACCCAGGCACAACTCAAATTCCTGTCTCATACACGTTGTGAATTGAGGAAATGGGGTTTTTCATTTCAGTTCACATAAAACAGAGTCTGTGATGAGATCTTCGAAAGCAAGCACTGAATTTTGCCATCAAAGAGAAACGAAGGACTTCTAAGGATGTGGGCTATTGTTTTGATGTGATATGTTGATACCTCTGTGCCAAGAAAACTCAAAAGCAGCTGGATAGAGACTGCAGAACCTGTTCATTTGGCAGTCAAACAAGTACTTGTACAATAAGCTTGCACAGTGTTTCCCTTCATACCCATCTATCCCTCCCTCCTCTTGTGAAAGCAGAATGTATCCTTTACAACTCAATCCCTAGGTCTACATATGTACCATGTCTGTCTACTTCCAAACTGTGCCACTGTTTCAGGAGAAACAAAGATATCAGTCTAAGGCAACCATGCTGATCTTGCAAACACCTCCACACTGTAAAGTGGAAGCAGGCATTATGGAGGCCCATGTTTAGCAATTGAGGGAAATGTTGAATATACTCTAAGCTAGGTTTGGTTTGATTGGATCACCAGCCTCATTAACACTACCATCATCTGTTTGAACTGCTTTGTAGTGGAATCTAACTATGCAAAAAAATAAAATAAAATAGGCCTCATACCCATCTGAGGGCTGAGCATCTACAGATACACAACTACCACACACAAACACACAGAACCTGTGTTTGTGGGTGGCTTGATCGTTGGTCAGTGGTGTACAGGGACTCTCTGAGGCCAGATTGAGGCTTATTTGGTCTCACTGAATATGTCTCACTCCCCCCTCAGTAGAGCTGGCATGCCCCCAGGTCCCACTGATTTGTGGGCTGCCTCTGTCAAAGCTAGGCACCACTCAAGAGACGTATACTACAGTCAACACACACAGTCCCCCACATTCATACACATACGCAGCATCGTGTTTATTTGTGTGTAGCTGCAGACATGGAAACTGACCTCTGCCACCTCACACATGGACAGACAGACAGACAGACAGACAGACAGACAGACAGATAGATAGATAGATAGATAGATAGATAGATAGATAGATAGATAGATAGATAGATAGATAGATAGAGAAGAGGCTAAAGGTACAAGCAGATGGAGATCCCTTCGGCAATGACTTCTAAGCCCTAGTCTCTTGGGGCTGCTGAGATTTTCATTTCAATGGGCCCTTAATATTCATCACTTTCCCTCTCCCCACCCTATCTTTAAACCCTTCTGCTGGCCGTTTGAGGCAAAGAGTCTCCCAAACTGGCAACCCAGCCAGGAGAAGTGAAACAGAGGGCCTGGGTAAACCATCAAGTGGGTGGATAAAACTCACAGACTCTCTCTCTCTCACACACACAGGCTCACACATGCAGTCATACATGCAACCCCCTTTTCATCACACACACACACACACACACACACACACGGCACACAGAGCCAAGAGCCAACAATGTGCCTTTGTTTTAAGGAGGGTTCTTTTATTAAATCAAATATCAGGGCCGTCTTTCAAGCCAGCCTTTGTCTGTCTGTTCAGCTCACTCCTCTCTGGCCTCTCGGCCTCCGACAGCCTCTGCATGAGTGTTAAGAGAACCCATTGACATCCCTGGATTAACATATATTAAGGGGTTAAATGAAAATGCCATTATCGTGGTTTAGGAGTGAAAGCGGCCGGTGGGATATTATACTTCCCACTTGAAGCTATGAATGGCTAATGCTAAACAGCACTTCATTATGGGAGCACGCTTCATTGACAGTGTCTATCAGAACTGGAAAATCTCCTCTTGAGAAGCTGTTGAAGTTAAACAGCCTGGATCTAAGCAGGTTGGATTTATACTGTGAGGAGCCAACAACATACCTCTGGTTAATAAAACACTATAGTGATTGGAATATTTGTTGCCCTAAGCATGATGTGTGGATTTTTTTTTTTCTCTGGGAAAAAAATAAAAATAAAAATAAAAAATCTGTCTGTTTGATGTTAGGTGCATCCGTGAAGAATATATTTGCAGACAGTGCCTGTAGAACAATGCAGTGTCTAACCACAGCAAATGCAGTTTTACCTCAAAAGTTATAATGAAGTATGTAGTGTGATGTCATTCAGCAAAATGCTGCACTAGCATAATTTTACTGTTTACCTCATGACTCTGTATAAAATGATGGGGTGCAGCAGGGTGCGGGATAAAGCACTTAACAGATTTGTAAAATCCTCTCTCAGAGTATTATGTTCAAACTGATATATCTATTACTTACTGGCTTTCTTATTATCTTCTTACCAGTACCTGTCACAGCCTCAGTATGAACACCTGCTAATACTTTAGGATTTATGATACTAGATCAAGGGCTTCTTCATTATTTTGAATATTCTGTATGATAGTAATTGAAAAAGCATTGGTATGGCTGAAACACAAAGAGATTTAGGCCTACATTTACAGTATATCCAGCACACGTCCAATCATTAAAATCAATCAAGTGCACTTTAATATATGTCCATCCACATAATAGTCAGTCTTTCATTAAAATAAGATTTAGACTTAACACAATGTAATATTCAGCACATCATGTATAGTACATGAGCTGTCAAATGATTGACAAACATTCAGTTTTGAATTCAGCAACAGGTTCTGAATTAATTTCCTGGCCCTAGGGTTAAACACATACATATAGTGATATAGTACATGCTAATTTAATGTAACACTACATAAATGTAAGAATATTTAAAGCATTGCTTCTATTATACATTACACAGTGACTTTAAGAAAAGTCTTGCAGACCAAAGTCTGACCTCTACTGACATATATTGTGCTATATAATCTAAACTGAATTACTTATTTGAATACTTGCTTGAGGGGTGCAGAAATATATGTCATTACCATGAGGTTGTTTTTGTCCTGTTATTGTATTATATTGCAGTCAACTATTTTCCATTTGAAACAATCCCACCCAAAAACAGCATATCCAATTACCAAATTAGTCCTTTAAGTATGTCATTCAAGCAATCTTTTGTGATTCGCAGTGCAGGGACTTTTACTCCAAATCCATAACCATTGCTTTCACTAGTGAGGTGTGTGTGACAGTAGGGATGTGGCAGTAGGTCTCTGTAATAGCATAAGGATGTGGCCGCAGGTATCCATGACAGTGTGGGGGATCTGTAACGGGGTTTTCCAGAATTTGCTCCTACTGACATGGATCTGAGGAACAGGTGAAAGAGAGAAGCATGATACTGTGTTGTGTCATCTCAACAGACAGGATCTGGTTACTGCCATCCGTTTGGGGGGGGTGGGGGGGTGTTGTCATTTTCATGCATGCTTCAGAATTCAAAGACAGAAGAAATAGGTAACTGGGTACATTTTGAAAACACAGTTCATAACTAGCTGCAAAAAAAAAATCAGGATTTTTGTAGGAGAGTGGTATCAGTTACATAAATGACTATGCTCAGCACAGCAGAAAATAACGATGAAAAATGGAAAGCGTATGCTGTATCTTGGTCAGTGGGACCAGCGCATCTTTCTGTTAGCTTTGTGTTCATGCAGACAGGCATTAGTGTGTGTATATGTGTAGGCAGATAGGAGTGTAAGGCACCCCTCTCCTGTTTGCCATGTCAGAGGCCTCATAATTATGACAATCCTTTTGATCATCCCTCCTTCTCTCTCTCTCTCCTATTCTCTCTTGTCTACTTTAACACAGTTTAAGTTCATTCAACTTAGAAATGTAAGTTCCCTTGCCACATTAAAAATGTGTGTTAACTGCACTTAGGTTGAATAGTTAGTTCAAGATTGTTTTATAAGCTTTGAAAATGTTCAGTTAACTAAGCTAGCTGAACTTGAGAAAAGTTCAGTAAAGTTCATCCTGTTAGTATAAAGAGTCACTTGAAGCTGCAGTACCAGTTAGTGCAAAGACAACAGGCAAGGCTGGCTGTTCACAGACTTAGTAAATTCAAAAGTATACAGGAAAAAGAAACAACCATGACTGATTTTTTATCATGTCAACCAAACAATGTTTTAATTTTCACAAACAATGCATACTGGGCAGCCTGTTAATATGCTAGTTTTGTTTCTTTTAAAACAGGAGGATTTTGTTACTAGCTGCTTCCCACTCTTTCAGTCATTAAGCTAATTTAAGCTAACACCTTCATGTTAAGTGTAGAGACATGAAAATGGCATTTCTTATCTACCCCTCTGCAAGAAACGGTATAGGCCTAAAGATATGTGACATGAGGGTTCGATATATGGCGGTTGGAGCACCCTTCATAAGAAGAAACAGCAGGATGGAGACAGATAATTTCTTAAATACCACTTTACCGTTCTCTAACCCTAGCCAACTTCACAACAACAACACTTCCTTGTTCTGACTCACATGTGACTGACCTAACCAATCAAAAGCTAGAAGGATTTAGCCTGCGGTAATTGTGAGAGAACCACAAGGTAGATTCAACAGATTATTGTAACTGTTTTAAAGATGCAGACCTAAAGATTTAAACAGGTATGTAAATAATAACTGTGTAAACAAGTATTATTAACATCATGAATGAACATGAAATGCATAAATCAGTTTGAATAAAGAAGAGTGTAAACTACAAATGTGCACCATAAAATATGGCAGTTTTGTAAATATAAAATTGATTTTACCCCTCCAATATGACACTAGTCCAATTATAGTAATTTGCTAATATTTCATTCAGGCCTTAAAGCATTTCCTAATACCATTTTTCACTTTTCACAGATATGTGCGCTCGTCTTTGAACCTGTTTTGCTGCAGCTTAGACTTTGGTAAAGTACTTGTCTCTGGTATTAAGAGAAACATAGAAGTATGCAGGATGTTGAACTCCACTCAGTGTTGATGTGCGTGACACCTGTCAAGAGAACCCAGAGGTCAGAGGTGAAATCTACTTTTCTTCTCATTGATGGAAGGGAGCAGGTAATCTGATCTAGGTGAAGTCACCGGTTGAGATTTGGAATCCATTGTGAAGGCAGCAGGGTGCGGCATAAGGAAGAATTGATGAGTGTGCGGCTGAATCTGTCATGTGTCAAAGAGCGGTGCTTTGTAATTGTGTTACTTTTGAAACACTTTCAAAAGTCAAAGAGCAACAACAAATGCTGCATCCAACACCAAACAAAAGACTCTGCTGAGAAGACAGATAACTAAATGAGGTCATGGCATGAGGGTGAATATTGAAACGCTCAATCGTCAGGTGATAGACTAAAGTCATCCTTTAGATTATGACAGCTTGTATAATGCAGTGCAATCATTGTACATATTTGATTTCAGTGCAATTGTTTTACACCTATGCTATCCTATCATGTTACACAACACTTCATGACCAAATTTCTATCACAAACCTACGGGCCTATTATTGGCATAGCTCCTCTCACCAGAATAAGAATAACCCCTGCTCATTATTGTAGTTTGTCACTGGCTCCCATCATGGATTTCAGCAACAAATGTCTGATCCTTTGTTATTAAGATGAAACAAGCCCCCCAAGTCTCTGCAGACAGAGTAAACAAAGCTAATAGAAAATAATGCCGACCTAATTAACCTGCCTTATTACATTGTTTGCATAGAACATCATTAGCAACAACAATCATTTCTCATGCCAGAGAGAACAACTGCCTGTAGATTATTTGTTTATAAATCACCACAAAGAAACTATTATTGAATAGAAGGTCAAATGGAGAATTTGGCAAAACTTCTTTTGGCAATATGGCATTTCATTCTTTGTTTGTGTTGTTGTATGTCCATATAGTACATATGTCCAAACCCTAAATCAAGAATAAAAAGACTTGAGGACATTGGGATGTAGCTGATTATTAAAAAATAGAGGAAAACAAATTTAAATTCTGATATTTGCATTTGCACAAATATAATTGCATTCATTGTAAACTGTGTAATTACAGTTGAAATGACTCAAATTACACACTATACAAAGTGAAAATTACTTTCTTGATAGCATCTAAAACAAGTAATGCAGATTATTTTAGCAGAAGTCTATTTAGTAATCCAACGAACAGCTGCAGTTTTGCAAAAGCAGTATCTTCCCCTGCTTTGGTAAGTGATACATTTAGGGTGTTTCTTTTTTTTTTTTAATTTTTTTTTTTTTTTTTTGGAAGGTAAGGTTTATCCCTTCAGAGTTCTTTCACGGAAAACAGCCTGCCTTGCTGTGTGACAGACCCAGATCATGTGACCAGGCAGATGAGGAAGCGTTGACAGAAGATTTGCTTAAAATGCACATATAATAAGACACACACATACACAAAACACAGTCTTGTGAAAGGTGATATCTTGTGAAACTCCTTGCAGGCCCTTAAAGAGAGGAAGGAGGGATTAGGAAAAAAGGATGAAGAGGGGAAAAAAAGGACAAAGATGGGAGAGCAAACAAAAATCATGCTCTTTTTTTACTCTTTTCATCCATGCACTATCTGCCTGTCTCCTTCCTTGCAGCTATGAACCAGAAGTGATTGTCCCCCATTGGTCCCAGGGTCCCCGCGGTGGAGGCCCACCCTACAGCCATGCTCCCAGACACAGAGTCTGATGAGGAGCACAAGGCCACGAAGGCTTACCCTGAAAGCCCTGGGGAACGAACACACACACACACACACACACACACACACACACACACACACACACATACAGACAGGCAGGCATGCACAAAAACATGCACGAAGGCAAGCAGGCACATGTACAATCAGCCAGACATACTGTATACAGTGCACATATGAACACACAAACCGACAGATAAACACAAAAGCAGGTGGATGCACTTACTTGCTGGCAGACTTACAGAAAGACTGGCACAGTATCAAAAGCATAGTAAACCATGGACCAACACAAACACAGACCCGCTGGTACTCCCTGGCACAGCAACTCGCTATCATCTCAAACATGTAACTGTATTCTCAAAAATAAACCCTGTACCAAATCGATATTTTCACTTTTTCGTTCATATTCAATCTTTATTTACCCATATGTCACAATGGGATTGACATCTCTTTTACACTGGCCAGGGAGGCATTACAGTGAAAATGGCATGAATGAAAACAATATAGCAAGTTCATTCAAGAGTTGAAAAAAACAAGCAGTGTGCTTTATTTAGTCAGTTTGTCTGTCAGTCTTTTTCATCACTATTACTAGTTTGAAAATGTATTTGCTAAACGGATGTTTAGTCTTCAAGATGTCAAGTTTATTGAATAAGATTATTATTGTGATTGCAATAAGCTAGTAAGTACAAAACTAACAGGCTAACTTTTTATTTACCCTCGTAAGGATGGAGAATCACATACATTTATTGTGAATAATGTGTGTCAGTGAATCATCTGGGCCAAAAGAAACATTACTGTAAATTATTGACAAAAACACATCGCCACTAATTCTTGTCTTACGACCTTTGTTATCATGGCAGCAATGATAAACATGTGACTGGGATTCTGTAGTCAGGACTTGGGTAGTTTTAGGCACAAAAAGTATATGGTTTAGGGAAAAAATATTTTTGGGGGTTTAAGTAAGTACTTCCTTGAGGTTAGAAGACCTGGGAAAACAACATAGGAAGTGAACAGCAGTCCTCCTTATTAAAGTCCTTTGTCAATCTATCTATCCACCCTAAACCTCCCCTCTCCCAATGCAGACTTTGTCAGTCTCTATAGTTTGTCACCTGACATTCTCCTTAGCTCTTGTCAGAATTACTATGCCTTTTAGAGGTTGCCTGACAATGAAACATAATAATGGGCCGTAATACGCTGTTTCACAGATGACCTATGGGCTTGTTTTTTTTACAGGAGGACAGTCTCGTACCTCAGTGGGACCAATTTTTGAAATTTTCAAAACAAATCTGAACCAGCACAGAAGAATAAAGAGTCATCTGCTATAGACATGAAGAGGTTAATCCAGCCTACCACTAACTAGCTCTTCTAAGACTAAACCTCTCACCTCTGAGTTGGATAACTAGCCATCACTCCTGCCTGTTGGCTACACACCTGCCCCAGTAACATCTAGAGGCCCAGTTAAGCCCCATGAGGAAATACACACAGACATTTATGCATAAGCCTGAGTATGTGTACTCACATCGCACAAACACACACACACGCACTCGCACATGCACGTACAAACCATAAACCCCACAGATGGAGACACACTCATGTTCACATACATACCCAATTTATGTGTCATTCACTGACTTTCCTTTTTGTCAGAGCTCTGGCAATTATGGCTAACAAATACACAGTGGGAGCTGAAGAAATACCTGGCGCACTCAAGTAAATTAGTAGTATTAAGAATGTGCGCTCATCATTTGCAGTCAATTTCCTTTCGCTAATGAGATTAGAAACAATGCTGTCAGTCAAGAAACAGTGGCAAAACATTTCCATTTTCTTATTGTCTTTTTCCCCCCATAATCAAACCATTGGTCTAATAATCATGAAAATAGCAGGATACAGCAGCACTCTTTAATTACATTTTGAATATCATGGAGTTTTTAGTCACTCAAAAATGTCATTTCATATGATATTGGATTAATATTAACAGTAAATGAGGTACATAATATGAAATTAGAATTTCCTCTTGGATATGACAAGGGAATACGATAATAACCAGAGCACAAAAAAACAATTTTAATTGTTATGATGAGGGTTACACAAGATAACAAACAGTAATGGAAATTGCCCTGTTGTGATTTTAGTGTTATTTTTAGACAAACGTGTCATCTGTTTTAGAAGTATGACTCTAACTGTTTTACAAGTACAGTTCTTTACTATCCCTTCTTTCCTCCTCGTCTGTTTCTTGCCTTTCATCACCCCCTCCTCTACACTTCTATCCCTCCTCCTCCCCTCTTGGACACCCCCTCCACCCCCATCCCCTCTCCCAGTGGGGACTGTCAGTGTGGATGATGGTGGTGGTGACCAGAAGAGGGCAGACATACTGTATTTAATCTCATATCCCATTTTACATTTTCTCTCTTTCGCTTGCTCTCTTTCTCTCTCTCTAAGTCTCTCTCTGACCCACACCCCCACCTCTTCTTCTTCTTCTTCTGTCACTGTTTCTCTCTCTCTCTCCTCTCTCTCTGACTCACTCTCTCTCCTGTCTGTACTTTGATAGTCAAAGAGGAATTTCTGACCCCCACCCACCCTCACCCACTTCCCCACCCAGTTAAGTCTGTGGTGTCTGCAGGGTCACTGGTGAATCTGGACACTGAAACTGGACATTTTGTGTATTCATCCTCATCATCCTCTCTCTGTTGTGTACGTATAATGATAGAATTATGAAATCTAGAAGTTTTGATAGGATGTTTTTTTTCATGTGAATGCTGTTTAGTGGTAATGTTTTCATTTTAATTTAAGTAGATTTGTTATAAACAGTTGAGACCATCTGACCTGGAGGCATACATTTCATTCCAGATTATATCAGACAGACAAATCTGGTGGGTTGTTTTAAAGAACAAAAGATGACTGTTTTGTGACAAAAATCAGAAGCTTGTTTAACTTCAGTTCTAATTTCATAGTAAAATTTTTTTATCATGTGTACCTGGTTGAAATCCATATTCCTGTTGTTAACAGTGATGTTGATATTGACATTTAAAGGCCAAAAACGCAGTTTTTAAACTTTGTTATCTGTGCATTTCTGAAGGCATCAGAAGTGTGAAATAAACAGGCAGCGTTGTTTTGCAAGTTTTCCGGCTCTGTGACCGACTCATGCTTTCACAGCTTATCATTTTGGAGACTTAGATCACTAAGGTGCTTGTAAACATTTCTTTTTGAATTTATTATTTAATATTTTGCATCATGTGATCTCATTGACTTTGACCATGGCATGATGGTGCCAGGTGGACTGGCTTGAGTATTTCTGAAACACAGGATTTTCATGCACAACAGTCTCTAGTTTACTCCGAATGCATTAGAAAAACAAAAACAGTCAGTGAGCGGCAGTTCTGTGGATGGCAATACCTAGTTGATGAGAGAGGTCAGAGGAGAATGGCCTGACTGGATTGAGCTGACAGGGTAACTCAGATAACCACCGCTTGCAACTGTGGTGAGCACAAATCATTTCAGAATGCGCAACACGTTAAACCTCGTGGTGGATGGGCCACAACAGCAGAGGACCATGTTGGGTTCCACTCCTGTCTACCAAGAATAGAAATCTGTTAGTAGTTTAGGCACAGGCCCACCAAAACTGGGCAGTTGAAGACTGGAAAAATGTAGCCCAGTCTGGTTTCTGTTGAGGCACACAGATGGTAGGGTCAGAATTTGGCATCAACAACGGCTTTCCAAGTCACTGGCTCTTAAGCCAGGAACACCTTTTGTGTTGTGGTAGAACATGAGATTTATGGCATGAATGTTCAGCTGACAAATTTGCAGAAATTATGTGATGCTGTCCTGTCAACATGGAACAGAATCTCAAAGGAATGTTCCCAACAAGGAATCCATGCCATGAAGAACTGAAGCTACTCTGAGAGCAAAGGGAGGCCCTGCCCAGTATTATTATGGTGTTCCTAATAAAGTGCTCTGTGAGTGTACATCACAGGTATAATGAGAAAACCCAGGATTAGATGGTTTGTTTAGCCTGACAAGTATAGACATTTCCTCAACCTTCAAGGAACACTTAATCCTTCATTTTATTTGGAAAATTAAAATTCACCAAATTTGGAGATGCATGGTTTTCATTGGAGAGTGACATCATCTCTCTACATGTAGGTATGAGGAGATGAGCACCACAAGGAGTTAACAGATCATTTGTTTGTTTGTAAATGAAGCCAACCAGTGCTTGACAGAGACTATAGTGCTCTTACTCATCCAGGAAAAGGCAGGGCCAGAGACAGCACTGGACATGATTACATATTAGTTTAAATCCCTCCTCCTTTCCTCTCTGTTTTATCTGATCAGACACAGGCACAATGGCCAATCTTTCTCTCTCTTTCTTTCTGTCTTTTTCTCTCGCTCTCCTCCATATGTGCTTCTATCTAGCTGTCTCTGTGCAGTTTTTCTGAAACCTCCCTCCGGTACATTTCAGATCCTGGATGCCTGAAGCCTTCGCGACCCCCCACCCCCAACCACCCCCTTTAGTGCTAATGAGTCGATGGTGCTAACAGTGCAGGGCTAGCTAGCCCGCTGATGAAATGCACATGGGCAGTAATGAGCACATTCACAGTCACTAGAGGGGAACTCTGCCACAGCCAACCATAGTGTCCCGCCCTGCCTCCATCTTTCCATCACTTTCCTGATGGACAGGCCCTGGTCCCAGGGTGGGCATGAGACTGACAGGGCCTGGCGCCTGTGCTGAGAGGAACCCAGTGGGCCTCTAGAGTGGCCCTTCATGACTGACCGCAGGGACAGGGATAGTGACGGCGGCTTGGGTCTCGCTAGCCGTTCTAAACTGGTCCATTAATTACACCAAACCCTTAGAGAAAATTAACAGGCAAATTTAATAACAGGGAGGAGGAGGAGGTTTGTGTGTATGGGTGTATGTGTGTGAGGGATTGTATCCATACACACTAGTGCTATCCACCCCCTGCTACTGTGAAGAAGGACCGCTCCAAGCTTATTGTCACCACTGACACTCATCAAACAGGGTTTCCTGTCACTTAAGGTCAATGATTTAAGGCCCAACAACAGGTTTAGTGAGGGCAATAAATTGCCACACCGTGGGCAATAAATCGCCACATTTGATGTTAAGTCATCCCTTAGCAATTATGAAACCTTGGTGTGGGAGTTTCTTTAATTGGTGATTCACGACAAATCATAAATGATGATTCTCCACATTTGGTCATATTGAGAACCTTCATTAAGAAGCATTTGACTTTATGTTTTATTTCAAGGGGATTCAACATCGATATTTCATCAGTGACTTTCAACAGTCAGAATTTCGACAGTCATTGAAAAATGGTAGGAAATCTGCAATAGGTTTATTAATAATTGCTAATGGGTCCTCTGAAACACTTTTTCAAAAATTGAAAGAGTCTGTTGCACAAGTCAGCTAACTGTATAAATTCTTCTTGAGATTGAGAACTCCACATCACTATTCAGCATCAATTAAATGACTGCTGCCACCTACAGATCTTACCTCTCATATATTTCCATTACCTTTGAGTAACAAGGCTAAGGGTTAGTTTTAGTTTTAGTTAATTTTTTGGAAAATAAAAAACTCACAATTACTAACCGCTGTTACTCAAAGAATGCTCCATATCTGTCTATCTATCTATATCTATCTACATCTATATTTATATCTATATATATCTTGGCTCAACATCAGGGAAAGTACCTTTAAATAGCATCTCAAGATTGGAGAGTTGGAGATTTGGAATATGATTCTAAATCAGCCAGCACAACAGCTAGTTTTATGGTATTACCATAGTATATGAACTGACTGCTTTGATAGGAAATTGCTAAAACTTCTCATGGAACGGTATTCTCATACTATCACTGATCTTTTTCCAGGAAACCCAAGATATTCTCTGCAGCTTACATGCACATATCTAAGAAATACAAGGAAACATAAGGCATGTGCTTATGTCACTGTGCTCTGGGAGATTTGTAAAAGGAAATTCAACTTGTGACAGCGAGTAGAAATCCCTTGGTGCAATCACTACATTTAAATGTTGTGTTTTGCTCAGTGTACAATATCTCACAGCTCTTGTCTTTCTCTCACTGCACAGTTCAAAAGATAGATATGCTAATGCAGAAAGTAGTTTGACTACATGGGTATTATACTGATGCACTTGCTGTACTGGAATACAGTAATAAAACCATCAGCTTGGCATATATCAAACTCTCTAAAAGTGTGTGTGTGCATGCATGTAGATATGGAAAACAGAAGAAAAGAGGAGTTTGGGGTTGCTGTGGCCCACTTCTTCTTCTCCTTCTGCTCTGTATTCCCTCTTTCTCTGCGGTGTTGTCAGTCTCCCTGGGGTTGGATCAGCACTGCCACAATAGGTAGGCCGAGGCTATCAAAGTACACGTTTTAACTTTTTAAGACTTTGCAGGTTGCCTTTGTTCTCCTTTTCTCTCTGTTGTGCAGGCTCTCCTGGGTCCTGGGTTGGGGAGTCTCTCTGGGTGCTGGCGAGTGGCTCTGGGCTATTAAAAAAAATGCTGGTTATCTATTGGGAGAAGTGGAGGAGCCTTTCAAATTGGAGTGAGAGCTCACGACCAAAGAAGGAGTTTGGAGATGAAGGCGGGGAGCGGGGTGTTGGTTATGATGATGAGTATGCATGTACATATAATGGTACATGGGTATTAATAAGTGTATGCATACTGTGTTGGTGTGCTTAGTGCAGAGGAACATAATCATTAGATATCTATGTTCTTTAGCATTTCTACATCTTGGTATGTTTTGCAAACCACTAAACCCACCTTTTCTCTTTGAATACATACTTACATGCATTCATACAAACACACATAGACATCTGCTTCATCACCTTCCCCCTCTACGCACACACAATCTGCTGCATCCACCACCACCACTACTACCACCACGTCTCCTACCGAAAAACCCCGGGCCTTTGGGATGATTTGATTAGCAATGATATCTGAAAACGGCCTCATCGTGCTAACAAGATTAAGCTGAGGCCCTGTCTGTTTTCAGTGCTGGAAATTTGCTAGGTGATTAAAACTGGCTCTCTCTGCTGGAATAGGAGCCTTAGTCGGCTTGTGGGACCGTTGCCAGGTAACAAGACATGACTGCTGTTTTGATGTGGCTACATACGCAAAAGGCTAAAGCTACAGTAGGCTGGTAGCAGATAAAGTGGAAAACCTCTGTCCCTGGCCAAGCAATACAGATTGTGAAAAACCCTCATTCACATGATGTACAGTGTAGCTAATCCAGAGATATAACACTATACTACACTATATACTACACTATAAATGCACCACTAAAGCTCTACTCTGTGATTATCATGAGACATATAATAACCAATGTAAAGAAAAACTTTCAGAAGAAGCTGTTCCATATTTCTCTCTAAGCATTCTCTCTATATATTGAAATCTTGACAGACAATTTTTTTTAAATGCATAATTTTCTTTACAATTACATTACATTATAGACTTATTTAGTAGTTATGGATAACTACAGATCTTCCCATATATAATCATTGCCAAATATGAACACAGATTTTTGATGTCAGTGGTGATTGTTAACATTGTTGACAATATTTGCTGGGTTCTATAATTTTGATATTTGCTGTGATGTATAATATTAAAATTAAATATACTACAGTAAACTAATGTCAGTCAGCAAAGACGGATAAGGGAAATTTTGGTTAGTTAGTCTTTTGCAAGTATACTTGTGCTCTGACCTTTGCAAAAAGAAAAATTAATAATTAGTATTAGTAGTAAGTAATAGATTAAGCTACTGAGAGGGTTTAGATGTTCTAAAACATTAACACAATTATATCTGTACACCTCAGAGTATTTTTCACTGTACTGTTCCATGTTAACAGGAGTCAAACTGCAGAATCTCCAACTTCAGTTTACCATAGGAGGGCTATTAATTCTTCACTCCAACACTGTATTTATTCAATTGGATTATGCATGCATGGAAGGCATAATGAGGGCTTAAAAATGCAATTATTGCTTAAGTAAAAAAAAGAAAAAAGGAAAAAATTGACTTTTTTGATAAATGTTTCTATTACCTAATAAATGGAGAATCAACAGACTTAGGAAACTGTTTTATTCAGGGCTTGAAATTAGCCCATCAATCATTTCCAGAGTTTGTTAACTATTCTTCTCCTTCTAGCCTCCTTTTTCTATTGCCCCATCCTCGGAAGTATATGCAAAAAGGGAGAGGAAAAAGGAGAGAGAGAAGAAGAAGAAAGAGGATAAGTCGCATATGATAATCCGGGAAAAACAATCAGAATCAGGGAGAGCACAATCTCAGGACAAAAAGAAAACACTTATATGCGGGGTATGATATCATTTAACGACAAGACTATGATAATGAAGTGCATTTATAATTCATAAGGTCTATAGGCACAGGCCAGTGGTGCAGTGTGAACAAGGTTAATCAGAAACAAGATGGTCATGGAGCGCCAAAAGGTTGTTCAGATTTTTTATGAGCATATTGATTATGTTTTCAGAACAATGAATATCACATAGGCATATGTGTGTGTTATTGTATTGATTTGGTGAGTTCTTATCCATGTGTGGCCTGCAAATATAAAATTGACCCCAATCAATGGGCTATTACAATATGCAAGAAAGCCATTCAGTGGGTCAAAATTTGACCAATGGGAGTGCATCAGGTTAATATATATATTATTTTAACTTGCAACATTACAGAAAAAATAACTACTTACACTTGAGATAGAATACAAACCAGTAAGCCAGCTGTGAAGCAGAGATAAATAGTTGCCTCTTTCAGTTTTTACCAACATGAAATATTACTGTATAACTGTGTAACTAATAAGGATGCCCACACCATCAGTTTGTCTTGTTTTATTCTTTGTATATTTCTTTAAACAAAAGTGATAGAGATCTGATGTGTGGTTATGCTCTCTCTCACACACTTTACATAACATTGCAGGTGTGATAGGGACCACACCTGAAGGAAACTAGGGATTTGAAGGCAGACATACAGTACTATTATTCTGTCTCTTATCACTTATGTCAGTCAGTTCAGCTTAGCTTCTATCTATTGCCAGGTACGGTAATCTGAGGTACGGCAGAAAGACCCAGACTTTTCTATTGAGGAAAAACACTGTAGGGCCATGTCAGTGTATTCCTTCATCCCGTCTAAATGAAAGGAAAGTGGCCCTCCTTGTCAGAGTTGACTGGGAAAATGTTGTAATATGGGTGATGTGTGACACAGGACAGATGACATAAATGCATATATGCCCTACTGTACATCAATTCAAATGCAGGCGAAGGGAATATTCAAAATATATTCATGGAATGATCAGAGCTATTTCAGCGAGGGATCACAAAATATTACCTCCACATGGTGATAAGATAAGGTATTTTTCATATTTCCACGTATTTTCATTCTTTTTCCCATTTTGGGGAAGGAGGAGGAAGAGTTTGGCCCCAGGCAAGATTAATAAGCATTTAAAACGGTTTCACTGCTAACCGGCAAATCACAGTGTGTGTTTCAGAGTATTGTTCACTACTGAGTGGCCATGAATGACATAAATAGATTGCCCTGGTGTACCTCAACAGCAAGCTATTGAAGGCAGGAACAAATAAATAAACAAAGCACACACACTTTACCTATAGAATTTCTCTCATACTTACATGCAAAAAGAGTGTGGCATGGTATACACATAAACAGAAAATACACACCAAACACAAAGTATACAACACATATTCCATCTCCCATCTGAACTATAATTAAATGAAAACTTGCCTTCCAGTGGCTTTTTTTTCTCTTAAAAGTTAGAATTCAAAGCACTTAACCCCTATTAGATACCAATTGACAACTGAGGCTAAAATGGTTGCTGCAGCCGTTGGCTAAGACCAAGTTAGTGTCAATAGCTGGCTGAAAGCCTGTGTATGTGGCTACAGGCTGCCTCCACCACCACCAGCAACACTAACCTTCCTCCCACCGACGCAGAAATCTGCAAACATGAATAAAACACATATACCATCCAGGAGAATGCAGAGATGCACACAAACACTCATTCCTAGGGAACTACTGTAGACATGCACACAAATACACACACACAGCAAACTTGTGCCCAAGCATTATAACTGTAAAGTAGTTTAATGGCTGATGTTCAAACAAGCAAGCGCAGCCACCATAATTGAAGCCCTCCCCAAATTGTGTTTTTATTTTGCTCCCCAGTTCTGAAATATAATCAGTTTACCTAATTTTATTGCATTTCCTAATGATGCTCGCCCAGAGCAATTGTTCTGTGTGTTCCTTAGCAAACAGCGCGTGTCAGCTCACTGAGATTAATCTTGATTACTTTAGCCCTTGATGAAGTAGGCTACAGTAATGCTCTAATTGGGGAATATTACCACATAGAGAAAAAACGGTGATAGATAGACCAGGAGATGGATGTTTGACTCCAAACTGCACTAACTGTAATGCTGCTTTGAGTGATTAACTTTGGATGGATCAGTGGCTATGGCGGAAGGCAGAACACAAACACCAAATAGGGTGTCATATCCATGACTGTAGTGTACTGCAGTCATTCGTTTTTACATATTTTCAGTGGTTTTATTTCCTGGCATATGTGTTAGGGTAGCTACTCCAAATAAATGAAACACTTGATAATATACATAACGATGTAGAAGATTGTTGATTCAATTTAACAGCTATTTTAATGCCGTATTTTGGTATCATTACCTAAATGTCTCTTAAAAGAGTACTCCACCGATTTAGAATCGCACTCCTATAAAATTGTCAGACTTGTGATGGAGAGCAAAGGGGAAAAAAGAAGCCAAAAATTGATGCAGCAGAACCAGAGATATGATCTTTTCTATTCCATGCATTCTCTCTCGTCAAAACTTGACATTCACATTACGCACGACACAACAATCTCAGTGAGAGATTCTGGTGTTTTATGCCGTTAGCAGCTAATGTAGCTTCAAGCAGCTAGCCTCAAGCAGAGACCAGGAGTGGGCTACTGAGGTCTTTTTAACATCACACCCTAAGAAATGCAGTTTTGCAAAATGCAATTTGTGTTTTTGGGTAATGCGGGCTCACAGAAGAGATTAGACATACAGCAGTATAACACTCAAAAGACTAGATTGTATAGTGCACATCAGCTGTCCCCCTGCTCTTAGAATAAGTTCCTAGTGATATACAGGAGGCCACAGAAAGCAGCTGAAATTTGCAGCATGTGGGCTTAGAGAGAAACCACTCCAGATTAATCATGCTAGCATCGCTAGTGCTAATTTCTTTGTCTTTGTTCAAAACCTTAAAAACTGAGTCAGCGGCTTCTTGTATGAATTAAACAAGCTCCTTGTTGGAGATAAAATTCAGGACTATCCTTCTAACCTCATTACCTGGACCTGCAGTATAATGAAGCCCCCAAAAATACAGGTCCAAGGTCTGTCATGTCATTACTTGTGGAGACTACAGCACACACCCTGGGGGCAACACCCAAATCTGCTCATGCAGCTCTCTTGCTATTCTGCCCCATCTTCTTCACTTGTGTAGCATTGTACGTGACACAGATGAGAACACACACACTGTACAGTACAGTGCATCACATGCATACTCACACACAGCTGCATGCCACACTGCACCGAAGCCGTAGGAGAGGCCCAATTTGCTTGGTTGAGACAGTTGTCTTGCGAGATGCCATACGCTGACTGGACATATGCTGACCCCTTCCGATTTTTTTTGTGCTGACTTCCTTGGTTAGTGCCTCTTTGTGTCCCTACTTTGTGCTGAGTTTTGTTTAGGGGGGGATGCAAAGAGAGGAGGGTGGATGCTACTAGTGTATAGGCTATGAGAGAATGTTCCTGGCTTGTCTTTGTTTAGAGCACTGGTAATAAGCGGTATATTTGTTGCGTTGTGTGTGTAATAGGGTTGTCTGGTAGCTGTGAAAGAGCCATGCTATCAGAAGAGAGTACATAAGATAAAAACACAAACCCTTGTATGCACACACACTCACTTGTAGAGCACATGAATGAACACACAACCTGAAAAATCACGTGGTCGTCTTAAAATTTGCTCAGACTAATAGTCTTTCACACACCAACACTCTGTATTCCTTTCACTTCCAGCTCAATCTCTACCCAGTCTATGTGAGTGACACCTGACAGAGAGTGTTGACTAGAGTTATAGGTAAACACACACACACACACACTCACACCTCCAGAGAGCTTGTCACCTGCTCACACCAGGTGTGTCAGAGAGAAGAAACTGGGATAGAAGAAGGGGGAATGTATCGAACAGCCAACCTGCAAAATATTGGTGCTGTTCTGTAAAGGTGTGAATCTGTCATTATGGAACATCAGCAGCTCGTCATTATCAATAATATTGCAACACTGGCACGACAAAGGCATGGGTATGCAGCAAACAGGGTCATGACATGGAAAACATTCACAATACAAACACACCGTTATGCAAGCATATATCTTCTTTTTACACGCAGATATGCACATGCACCACCACAATCCACTACTATACCACAAAGTCCTGGTTAGACCAGCAGGTCACCGCTGCGCGGCGCTCATCATTCCATCGCCAAATGCTGCTGCACTGCGCTCAGGCATGTCAAAAAGGTCTTTCTCGGTGCGCCTGACAAGATGCAGAAGGATCAGTCATGCTACCTCAGAAAGATAACGCCACTAGAATTCTGTTACGACATATTGAGGGGGAAAAACAAAATTGTGGACATCGCGGTAATAAAGCCATGTTAAACAGGAGTCGTGACAGTTATTTGGTGATATTAGTATGACTTAATAGCAAAAAAAAAAAAAAAAAAAAAGAAAGAAAGAAATCAGCCCTTATATGACATTCCATCTCTTCGGCCAGTACTATAATGCTATTCAAATGGGAGCAATGATGATAAGGTTTGGCCAAGGCTTTCTATAAAGGGGTGGGGAATGGGGCGGGTGGGGTGAAAGACAAGGATGATAGAGGGGCCCCAGATTTAAGCCTTTTGTAGGCTGTCTGGAGCACCATAAGCTTTGTTGTTTTACTTGTCATTTTGTGGATGGAATGAGAAGAACAATGCAGTTCATAGTTGCAGGGGAGGTCTGAGGTTATCCCGGATCTCTGGAAGCCATTATATGATCTACATACTGTATGGTGATGAATATGGAAATGCTCAATATTTATTAACACATGTTTATATGTTTATATAGCCAGAAGTCCAAATATAATACAAAAAGTAATTGTATGGGTGTCATCTAAAAAATCACATAAACTGAATGAATTTTCAGAGATGATTCTCAGAAACAAAAAATGAATAGGCATTCTTTTTTGAGTACACATGTGCTAAGAAAATTTACTTGATCTATGAAAGTACTGTGTGATGCCCCACACCACCGTGAGAACTTTATTAGAACACCCTTTTATGCGCGTAGTCGTCTCTTTACAAAAGCAAGAACTACTGTGGCAGTGCTCTTGCTTTGTTGACTCAGAGAGGTCAGAGGAAAATAGCCAGACTGGTTTGAGTTGCCAGAGAGGCTACAGTAACTCATATAGCCACTTTACAACTGAGGTGTGCAGAAAAAGAATCCCAGAATGGCCGGGGTCAGCACTGACCTGCAAGTGTGATAAAGCTTACAACAGCATATTCACTTGTTCCACTTCTGTTACTAACAGAATCTGAGGTTGCAAGCATCTAAAGTCTCTGTTGAGACCGGAAAATGTAGTGGCGTCTCACGACTGCTTTCGCTGAGTATGCAGATATTGTTTAATTTGGCATCAACAAGAAGAATACATGGACCCATCCTGTTTTGTAAAGTCAGTCCTCCTGTGGTGTAATTGGTATTGGTGTGGAGAACTTTAGGCCCAAGCAAAAATCATTGTTTGAGTGCCACAGTCTATCTGAGTATTGCTGGTCGGTCCATCCTTTTAATGCCTACCCCTCAGCATGATAATGCACCATGCTCCAAAGCAAAATTTTCTTATCACACAAAGAATTGGAGGCTGTGTTGAGGCAGAGGCCCCATTGTGCATTATTAGAAGCAGGTACCCCAAGGGCTTTCACAGTGTATTTGTTGCTTAAGAAATGGTTTTCACAGTGTTAGAGAGTGGCTTTCACTTAATCTCTTGGCTTACTCCATGTGCAAGTCCAATTGCAGCTGGCTTACAGGAATTTTGGACAGTTAGATGCTCTGGTTAGAGCTCAGCAGCAAGCACATACACACACACACACACACATACCGCACACACACTGCACAATAAAAGCAGAAGGAGAGCCAACTGCACAAATAAACCTGCTTGTTCGACAGTTTATGAGTCATCCACGTTCTTCTTGAGTTTATTTTCTCTGACGCACGCACAAGTGACGTTGCCTGGGGTGGCGCAGTCTCCAAGGTTGCTGTCAGGGGAAATGAAGCAATCCTGGCATTAGTTTTCTGGGAGCCTGTCACATCGGCTCACACCGACCGGCATACCAGCCGGACCTCTGGAAGGTACATGAATATTGATACCGCCAAAACACTGTGGTAGAATTCTCATGCCCCCAGCGTGTGTCTCTGTAAGACTATAACCTCTTTTCTCCCACTTTCTCTGTATTCTTCCACCTCCATTTTTTTTTTAAATTTGATCAAACCCGGACTCTAATAATGTTATGCAAACCCAATTAATAGTATTTTTTTTTTACCACTTCTCATTTAATTAATTATTACTTAAGGTACAGGAGTGCTTAATGCTTCAATTACCTGGCAGAGGTTTCTATGACCAGGGGAGCACACTGGTTGAAGGGTAGATGATTGAGACTTGTTACTTTCAGCCTATTTTGGTCATTTACACACACACACACACATGACCCCTTGAAACTTGTGGGTTTAGCATGGTCCCATGTAGCTGTGAGACCACAAAAAGTGGTGTGCCCCCTGCTGCAGGATACAAGTATACTCATTACGGACACCAACACTTAAACTGGTGCGTGCCAAGCCACACCATGCATGTAGCTTCATGTGACATTTTTAAAACAATACCCAGCCATAAGGAAACTGGGAGCTCGTCCAACCATTCATTCATGTTTCTGCCACTGCAGTTACACCAACCAGTGCCTCGGCAGCATGACCCCACAAGTGTTTTTAAAACCTCTCATACACATTTAACTGATGCTGGTTTTCCTTTCCAGGTTCTTTTGTATCTCGGCCAAGGGTAGTATTAGTATTATTATATTTCGGTGTGGCACCAGTTATACAAATGAACTGGAACATATTGATATGTCATTTTACAGCAGTGTAGTAGTACAGTGTTTTTTTCAAATAGATCAAAGATCTCAAATTTGGTTTCAAATATGGTGTGTTTTTCTTCCATGTCATATATTCATGACTATATAGCAACAATGTAATCAAAGCTAAAGCTGCGTTGTTAGTTATTATCTATTGAGAGTTAAGAACAAAAGAACTCACCTTAATCGCCCTATCAGGATTCTGAGTAGGGTTTGATCAAATATGATTCAGTGCTGTGGCATATAATCAAACAACGTAAATGCTGTTGATGCTGAGGGTTCATAGGAGAAAGCATCAGCTTAACAACATCATCAAAGAACAAATAGAAAATACATAAATTCTCAAAACCCCACTTTGCTGGATTTTTTTTCATATAATACGCCCAGAACCACGGACAGTCTAACATATTTCATCACAAGGGGCATTGATTTACAAACATAAATACCCAAGCAAGGGAAGGCCAGACTAAATTGGCCTGAAAAGGGAAGTTCATTATCAGCCACAAAACATTTCTGGGAGTGTTACTCGAACACTTATATTGAAATCCAATGTTTTTGTTGGCCTGAAATGCCTTGTGCGACATTGCTTTGTTCATGGCTCCTCATCCCATCTCCAGCGGGGTTTTGCAGGGGAGTTGTGTTAAGTTATAACGTAGTTATCCGCACTGCTGGGCCATCAGCAGTTACAATGAATAATAATAATATTTTGAAATTTTGACATCAGTGTAGCAAAGGGATAGAGATATTATGACAAAAGGACTTAGTACATGTTTTCACTCATTTCTTGTCTGGTAAATAGTTAAAGCCTGAATTTAAGTCTGTAGTTTTCTATCACTTAAAAAAAAAAAAAAATGTTTGAAGTTCCTCCATTTGGTCAATGTAAATCAGAGCTGTCCCTCTGCACGCACCCTCAGGCAGTGGCACTGAAATTATTTCTAATAATCATTCCGCGACTGTACTGAAACAGCATGACTGAACCCACATAGCTCATTACTTTACCATTAGTTAATTATCGACATAGGACAAAGTCAATAAAAAGTGAAGGCAGTAAATTCCATCACTACTAGGCCGCCTTGAGAGAGCAGCGAAGGCAGATTAGTTACCTGAATGTCCCGGGCAACGGATAGAGGGGCGGAGGCAGAGGTGCGTGGTGACTGTGTGTGTGTGTGTGTATGGGCTATTAGCTGCTTGATATCAATAAAGGAAGAGATAATAGTTATGTTAACAGGACAACCCCACAAGATAAGTTATGGAATCACATGGGGATCTGCCATAAGGAGACCGATGACTGAAATGAGTGCAGAAAAAGTCCAATTATGCGTTTTCAGTTTTTCTAAATTTATGTACAATGTGAAAAGGTGGTGAACATCTTCCAGTGTCCAATAACGCCAGAACACACACATAAGCAAAAAGAAGAAAAGAAACAAAGAAAAATATAACTACAATGACCCTTTGAAAATACAAGCGTACAGAACAATATTATTATGACTCATCAATATCAGTCAGGGTTATACTTTGAATATTGTCTAAACTGATTAATGAGGAGAATTCATTAAAACAATTTATCTTCACGTATGCAGCCTCGCCCTATTTTCATTAACGCCAACAACAAACGCTGGTATATTAAATGACTTTTGAATAACCTGACTGTTCATGCACCCCTAACAGTAAGTTTTGTACAAGAGAGCTTTTAGAGCCCCCAGCCAATCATATGGCAACGAAAGAGGGCTACAAGCCAGTTTCTTTTTTTCACATGCAAATTCTCCAATTTATAATAAACACCCCATTGGGCGGAGCATGACTGAATTATCCTGCCTGTCGACCGAAAGGCGCTGCTTTACGCAGCTCCCAACCCTTATGCCTTCTTCTTTGCAAAAACATTTAACTTCTTTCCTTTTATTGTCTTTTTCTGTCTAGTTCATGTCCTCTCGTCTCACTTTCCTTTTCTTCTTCTTTTCCCACTCTTCACTTCCTTTCTCACATCCGGCTTCCATGTTAACATCTTTCTCCCTTTTCTCTCCTCCCGCTTATCACTCAGCTGTTTTGGCAACAGCATATTTACCACTTCTTTCCGGTCAATTGGTTTTAGAATCGCGGGCGTTTCCAGAGGAGCCACGGCGTAGTTCTTGGGGGACAAGGAGGACAGAGGCGCCGGATCTTCTGTAGTCTCTGCACTGTGTTCGTTTAATCATGTGGCCACCTGAATGAGACTGTCTCCCCGCCGCCTGCACCCTAGATGCATGGGGAAACTCATTCATATTTGATGCGCTTAAGTCACTGCACTGCCTTAGTGAGTTGGGAGTGATATTGTGTCATTGTGAAGGGCCCAGGGGACCTCCTTCCCGGCCTGGCACCCAGGGCTTCCATCATCTCTGTCTCCTCCTCCCATCCACAGCATATATGCTGGCACTTCGGTGTTACAGGCGGCCTGCGCAGTTGGCTGGACGCAGCAAATTTTATCGGTACCAAAGCATTGACCCCATGATTAATTCACAAGACCTACTTTATCGTGGCTTAAGAAAATTACCAAGATGTACCCAACTGAATGAATTACTAGAAAAAGCTGAACAATGCAACAGGGTGTGCTCTCCTTGGTACCAATCTCTCCCTCACCCCACCTCCACTTATAGTGAGAGAGGCAGGCTGTGATGCCAGTGCCACAAAGGCTCTCTAAGTCTCTTGATATCTCAGATTTATCCCACAGAACAGATCATTTTGTCCTGCATCCGGGTTATGTGTTCATACTTAACTCCTCAAAGTCATCAAATGGCATTTTGTAGTCCAGCTTTTATTATGGTTGAAAACTTACATAATCATAACACTTTCTCTATTGATGCAGCAGCTGATATCAGTTACCTCGGCCCCTCTATCGCTTCCTACTTGTTGCCTTTTCTCCTCCCTGTTACTTTAAAAGATTAAATTGTGGTCAAGCGATACCAAGATGTTCATTTGTTAGCAAATTAATCTAATCATGGGGATGCTATTAATGACACACTCTGGACTGATTACTTGTGTTCTTTGCTAATTACATTGGTTAACCACAGTGCACCTATGAAGGTCCTTTTACTTGGTCTCTTAAGTCCATGGCCTCCTTAAAGACACACTCAATGCTTTTTTTCTCCTTCGAAAGCAAAATTAACAGTTCATGTTAAAACAGCTGTGTATGGCACCTGGGTGCCCCCGATGAGCCTTAATATTGGCTGAGACGTGCCTGCTTAGTTTTGTGCTACTTGAAGGAATTTTGCACCGCCCGAACCAAACGGTGGGTATGCCACTCTCACCGAAGCTACCACTTAGTGCCGTGTGAGGTTTTCCCCATCCTCCCTCATCTCACTCCTTGTCTAAATGAAAACAAGCATCAAAACCCTGTGTCATTAAACCACCACCATCAGCTGGCTGGCTTCATCGGTCCTCCACTACATGCCTAGCCTTTAGAGCATCACAGGTGGGGAGGAGGGGTGATAGGCAGTCACGATACAGGTTAGACAGAGTGGCCACAGCCCAAGTTAATAAGGGAGGATCTTGGGCAGGTGGCAACAACCCGGACACTTCCCAGCATGCAGCCGGCGAGCCATTCATCACCGTCAGTGGAGACCACTGAGGGCTCACGTTCTCAGGCTAGTCTTACCTGGGTGCACTCCTGACACCAACAGTGACAGAGGCCAGACAATGGGTTGCATCCGATGGTTATCTCTTCGACTCTGGCTTGTTTTTCATTCTCCTCTTCATCCCCCTCCATCCCCTCCCCCAGACAACTGAGGGGTTAATGGTCTAATTTCACAGAGATACGGTAAAGATACGCGACAGATGTATCATGATAAATCCTGCGTTGTGCTGGCATTAGTTAGAAAGAGCAACTCGTGTGCTTTTGCAGACATGAATAGGAATGTTGTTTTGTGATGTGTGCTGCAAACTACTTATAGTGTGTTGTGTGTGTGTGTGTGTGTGTTGAACAAGGAGTTCACCACATGGTTCATCAGTGAATGGTGGCTTAATTTATGTAGTTTTTAAGATCAGCCAATTACTCTTTAACAAGTGTATTGATCTGGAAGCAGTTATGCAAGATGTGTTCTATTTAGTCACCATCGCTTTGCTTTATTATTCATAGTGAAAAATGCAGTCATTAGATGTGACTGTCAGTAGTTGATATTACATCTTTTATTTGATGGTTTGAATGAAAAGAATTTTCCAAGGAAAAAAAAAAAAAAAAATACTCTTCCAACATTTGAAATGGTGACATTTTTTTTTTTTCGTGAATGCAACCCATTTGTGTGGAAAATGTGCATATCAAATACCGCCATTCCCTTTCCCATGTCAAAATCTCGTCGGGCTATTTTGAAATCTTGATTTTTTTTTTCCCTAGCCTTGTACAGATGTTTTAGAGGAGATCCTGAAAATTTTTGAAAATGAACTGAGTTACAGTCTGCCAGTCGGCAACCCTCCTTCCTCAGCCTGTTTTATTAAATCGCCCTTTGTTTTACACTTTCCAAGCTCTGATCTCTGCTTGTGATTTATCAAAAGGCCAAGACAGTTTGAAAAGGCTCCCTCCACCACAAAGGGCCTCTTTGTTCACAATCATTCTCAACACCAATTCAGACAAAAAGAGGAGAGAGCAAGAGTATCATTCACTGAAAGATATCGTGAGAACTTGGTTTTATACCCTTTTGAAATGTTTATGACCTCCCCACTCAGCAGTTTGCTTCAATTAATCGACGAAGGATTCTGGACAAAGAGTCTAAAAGCCCAGCTGGTATTACAGTAGACAAAAAAAAATTAGAAAATATGGTAGAGGAAAAGAGCTAATAAATCTGAAAAGTTGAAATGCACTTGATTTATTGTTGAATAGACTCACTCCTGACAATATCACCTGAGAAACAAAATTAGGTAACGTCTCTTCCTACCCTGGTGTCATTATTTACTCTGATAGTGGTATATGCCATCAGTGTTTTACCATGGCTGTCTGAAGTTGCCACAGGAGGCACAGCCTATGAGACATTATAATCTCTTTGGCAGCCCAGGACCTCTCAGCACTGCTAATGTTTCTTCTCCCTCACCCAGCAGCTTTCCAGCTCTGATAAATACTTCTGTTGTGGCCTTACGGCACGATTCACCAACAGTGTCACTATATTTACAGGGTGTAAAACAAAAGAACTGAAGCACACAATCAAAGGCAGATTCTACAAGCAGCCAGATCATGTTAAGGTCCAAGTAATGCAGCATTCAACAGACATCAAGGACCAAAATGAATGCTGAATGCAGCCTCTTTCAGTCACTATTGCTCGAATTATTCTTCTTGCGATTCTAGCAGCAGCTCCATCTTATACTCAGAACCTGTCATGAGCAATGAAGGGGCAACCACACCCACTGAAACAAATGAGTCAAAGTCTATTGCCCACAAGTCTCTCCCTCTCTCTTCTTCTTATAGCTATGCTGAGAAGCCATCATCACTGTCCACACAAAAGGAGGATAAAACCCATGCCATAATAGGATTCATAAACATGCTCAACACAATTTGCTGAGAGATGTGCTTCAGGAAAAGACAATCATTTGCCAAATCCTGAGGGGGATCAGAATAAGATAGCCATGTAAATCCGGCAAAAATGGTCGGCTTATGTACCCGGCCCCACAGATCGCGAGAAAAGTTTATTAGATTATACAATGTGCATAATTGTGGGAAGATGGTGGGAGGGGAAAGAGGAAGAAGAAGAAGAAGAATAGTTGAAGTCTAGGATTGCGTCGAGACCTTATTGGGGTTTTGATTAGTGTAGAATCCAGTGCCCAGCTTTCATGCCCCATGAAAAGCCACCTGCCACTTGGCTGAGTCCTGGGCATCCAGGCCCCCATTTTTCCACATGGGATGCCGCCAACACGCTTTGGCAATAAAGACAGCTGAGGACAAAAGACAGAGTAGCAAAGTGCCCTCTTGCAATTTTATTTGCAAGCAGGCCTTCTGGAATTCTATAGTTGTTTCAACACAACAGGCGCATTTATGAAAGTTAACAAGATATATTTTTATATTGCATTGTTTGTGAAGAAAAAATATCTGTAATACAACAACAACAAATTATTAGACACATACCCGTAAATTTAGTTAAGAGGGTTTAAATCTGTTTCTTTTTGAGACATCAACTCTGAAAAATACACCAACTTTTTGTTTTGTGTTTATTTTTTATTTTTTTTTATTTATTTATTTATTTATTTTAAGAAGTTTTAGCCAGCAAAATTTCACTAGTACCTGGATTGGCCTTCCATTAAGACAGCGCCACTTACCAAAGAGCCACATTGTCTACTCCACTTCATATTAACTTTGGCCTTATGTAAACAATTATCAAAAGTTTAATCCAATAAAGACCACTTAAATTATTACCAGTAAAGAAGAAAAAGGATATAATCGTCTACGCGTATTATTTTCTTCTGAGATGTGTTTTCTTTTTCTCATTCTGTTTCAATAAATCATTGCAGCATGGATTTGGTGTTCGAGCAGCCCTCTTCATCTCAGCCACAGGGAGAAGACATGAAAGGGGTTGACCCAGGAATCTGAGTTTTTTGGAATTAGAGTTCAAAGGAACCCCGCAGCTCACACATAAACCAATCTCACACTGGCACAAAGAGGAAACTCAGAGCTGCTCAGCATTTTTATATGAACTTTAGCTATTAGGCTACATACTCCATCTCAAAGAGCTTCAGGCTTACGCAGAGGCCACAACGTGCTTGTACAAAAAGCAGGACCCTCCACACCAGAGAAGAAAATGTCTCTCTTAATGAGAGCCCACAGTTAGTTCCTGTGTTCACAGATGTGTCCTGTTTGTTCAGCAAAGCAGTGGGGGATCTATGTTAACCCTTCCACAACGAAATTCGCTTAGAAGGTGTAACTAGAAGATGCATGTAGCAGTTCTTCAGGCAGGGTTGTTGGAAAAACAGCCAAAGATGCTGTAGTATCAAATTAAACACATATGTGTGTGAAAAGCATACTCTTTTTAGGCAACAACTGTCAGTCTACATTGAAAGAGAATGAATTTGTTCTGGAAAATCTAGTTTGTTGTTGTCATATACATTTATCAAAGGATTTGAGAACAAAACACAGCTTGAACATGACAAAAACAGACCCAATAGTTGGTTGATTCGTTTACAAAAAACATTATGGTCACGCATACTGTGGACTTTCATCAAAGCAAGTCTATAATCAATACACAGGAACAAATGAAAGACATTTTATTTAACTTGATGTAAACATTCATTTAGATATTGACTACCGAGATTATTAAATATTTATATACGCATAAATAATGTAATAATAAAAACAAAAACACGATGGACAATTGAATTACATATTTTGATTGTTGGCCAACACAGGATAAAATCACAGTGTGATTTATTATTTGTTGATCTTCAATGATCCATTTACCCCATTATTCCTGTTAAGATTAATTTAGACAAGGCAAGAGTACCACACAGTGGAATTAGGCTGTCAGTATTGATGTGAGAGCTGGAAATTTTTCTTTTTTTTCGGCTGTGAATGAATGCGCTTTAGTTTACATTTGTAGTGTCCATGTTTTTTATAATCAACCATTTCAATTCAGTTTTCAGTTGTTTTTCTTTCCAGTGAGATACAATGAATGAAAGAGGCATATCTTTCTTGTCTTCTTGTCTTCTTTGATGAATCTCCCTTTATTTTTGGTGTCAAGATAAGAATGTAATTTGCCAAGTGCAAACCAATTTCATTGCTGACCTGGTCATTCACTCCTTTGTCTACTTTATACTGAGTCATTCCCTTGCGCAGACTACCAAACATTCTGCATGACTAATGAGAGTTGTTATGTGTAGGTCCAGCTGCCTTAGCTGAAATCAAGTCTGCTTCTGCTTTAAGAGCCCATCCATCATCATCTTCTTCATAATCTCCACCTCCCTTGTCCACACTCAGTTCTTGCTACCAGAACTTTGACCTTACCACACAGCCTGCTAGCCATCATATTTGTCTCTTTTGTGTCCTTGTTACCCTTTCAACTCCCCATTCTCCCCTTCACTATATATATATGCAGATTATTGCGCTAATAATATCTGATGTTCGGACATTGCGCCTGGTAATACGAGATGCATTCCCCACTGGCAGGCAAGGTGTCACCACCACCGCCGCCAGTAATTAGCCTGTAAAAGGCAGGAAAATAATAATTAAACTGCATCGCCAGATGGATGAAGCGCCGCTGAAAGAAAAATACCATCACCCTTTGTTACCATGCAGACCCAAACATGGAGGAAGAGAGAGAGAGAGAAAATGTCTTTTTCCTCCTCCACACATCTTTTCTCCGGGGAGATGTGGACAGGTTACCTTTTGAAACATTATTCCTTGACTGCTCCCCTGGCAGGAGTTCACATTAAGGTGCCTCACAGCCTAACGTTGAAATATTCCTCTGCAACATATGTAATGACTCAGCACTCATATTCGCAGATGTCATGTTAAAAGTTGTTGCAACCTTTCTTTCACAGACTTATTTCTGGCTTTCCTTTCTCCAGTTCCTCTCATCACTAGGAACGCTCACTTACAAAATTATATTTATTTTATTTTGAAAACAAAGGAAGCATACAACATATCGCTGACACTGATCATTTATATTACAAACATGAAGGCATTGTCAGTTTTTCATATTTAATTATCCCTGGAATTACAACACACAACAATGCTATTACTTATTTTTGTAAAGTAGTAAGCATCACTTTTTTAAAGTCATTGATATCTCAATTTGAATTAAAAGTCATAAGATTTGAAATCTACTTCAACAACATTCTAAAGAAAACTCAAATACAACTTTTTTCTGGTGTTATGTGTGTGGCTGTATTTATATCTGTAATGGTAGGCTGTATAAATCATGTTCTACAACATCGATCCCTATGGGCAGTTTTCAGAAATATTAGTGAGCATTAACATCAGCAGGCTAAACACACTGTGCCAACACCGGCATGATTCAACATTTGCGCAAACAACAGCTAAACTGTGGCATAATGCTCCTGGCTGGAAAGCATATTCTCACTGTCAGAAAAATTCTATGGCTACTTGGAGATGAGAATGACAGAGCTCCATTCACAGCCATCCATGTGTGTGCCCAGTAGCTCAAAGCATTGACTAGTTGCCCAGCTTGTTTTCAATGTGAATAGTTAGCACAACCTTCAAAGCGAGTGGCTACTGTTGCACTAATGCTGGGTACAACCATCTACTTCACCACCCATAAACTCAGTGTCTGTGCTGATGACAAAAACCAGCATCATTCAAAAGTTCTTTTGCCTCCCAGGCGTGTGACGCAGATGAATGCGAGGGCTATAGGTAAAAAAAGCTAGGAGGTTTCTAAGAGACATATATGTATGACGTGCAATCAACTTCTCAGTCTTACTGTCAAAAAACTACTTCCTCATGCAGGGTACTGAAGATGCCAACTATTACCCAGAGCTCTGAGAAAAGGACGGCGATTGTGTCTCTGAAAAGAATGCTGCAGTACTCCCAGGTTCAGCAGCCAACTTTTGCTCTGCTGTGCCCCTACTGTTTCTATTCAGGCTGAATCTGTGGGGGCTCTATCACCCATGAAAATTATATTCACGCCTGCCCTGCCTTTCCATACAGCTCACATTGCGCAACAGATGACATTGGGGCCAGGGTAACAAGCTTGATAGCATTTCACGCAGGATCAAACTGCCAGGTCGGGAGGAGTATTGGCAGATGTGAATTTGAGAGTTCAACAGTAAAAATATTAATTTTTCACGTATAATGAGAAATCCACAAACCATGGCACTGGGTTACTTGGAGACTTTTTGGGAGAAATCTTCAACATTTCATTATGTGGGTAAAATTGATATAAATGAAACTTTTGAATAATTGACTCTATGTCATAATGAAGAGGGGTCCCATCATGTTATGAGCCAAATGTATGCTACAATATAGGAACTAGTTAGAAAAAGTGATGAGTTTCCAGGAAGGCACTGAAATCTACATACATGCAAATGCATAATAATCAACATCTTCTAATATTGCAGTGTTACAAAAATACCTTGAAATTCTCACTTACATATCAAGGGCTGGAATAATATATAATGTTATTGAAATAATTATGGGAGGCGCTGTCTGGAAATTAGCTGAACTTAGCTGGTGCGCAAGTCAGCCCCTCAATTCATCAAGTATGGATTATCACAATATTACATGTTCACCTTTGATTCGTTGTCCAAAGACAAACATTCCGTCACTGCTGCATTCTCCACGCTGTTTTATTCATGAACTGGCGCCTCTGATCTATTATACATGCAGCAAAACTGATTCTATGCTGATCGCCTAGGCTAAGAGGCTCAGAATTAATTATATTATATACATGCAAGAGACACTGTGTACGATTCGGTCAAACACAGAGAGGTATTTCTATGTGTGTGATTACCAGTGTTGCTTCACCAGCAATTATTTTCATTATTATATTGACAGTTAATGTTATTGTTTTCTCATTACAGCATTTCTCTGGGGCTTATTTTTAAGATATTAGGAGGTACAGACCGCTACTTGAATAACAAATCATGGCATTGGCTTATTTAAGCCCATGACACTACCTAAGCTGCACGCCATACCAAGAAAATTACTTTGAAATTAAACACAGTGGCTAAAGTACGTAGGTCGGGCACAGGAAATAGAGACATAATTCATTAAAAAATACACGAAATATTCTCCCTTTCATACAGTGTAATATCGGAGTACAACCATACTTTTGGAACACGGTAAATATAAAAAGTATTTGGCTGATATGAAGGGTGCAAATCTTTCTTTATTACTATATTGTGTCGTTTTCCATGCCTGAGCATGATTGAAAATATCATTTCCATTTATACTGGAAGTGCTCGCCATGGTTTGGTTATCAAATTCAACACACAATACTGTAAAGGTCCAATACACCTGGTACCCCATTATTGTCCAAAGACATTACAATAAATAGACTGGCAGAGTTTACTTATGAAAAAATGTTGATTCCACGGAGGTCAATTCGTAACGCCTGGGTGGCATTTCTTAATAAGGATACGTATTTAGCAGCGCTGTTAGAGAAAGCTGCAAGAATCTCTGCTGATATTTGCATGCATAGATCCATCTACAGTGTGAGCATATATGCAGGGAGATGTTTGCATGTGTTGCTTCAGGGAGAAAAGGTATATTGTTTATGGTATGAATGGAAAGCTCAATTTGAAATTTTATCATTACCTCTTTCAAATGCTTTTGGTTGGTTCTGTAATTATAATGAATAACAGTTATCAGCATATAAAATGAAGCTTAAAACCCTACACCCTTGCAGGAATGAAAAGAACCAAGAGCTATACTTTATTTATGCTGTCCAGCATCAACATTCTAGCACTTACATGTTCCTGTTATGATTCTGTCACCGAGTTCTTTCAGTTCCACCGTGTCACCTGGGCCTGAAATTGCCCCGCACCGCTGCCCGCCATGGCTGAGCTGGGGAACATGTGCCTCCGAGATTTACTTCAACTCTACATCAGAGCGCCGCACATTGCCACAAGGGTTTACTTATTTGTGCCTGTTTCAGCCTGCTAAGATGGAAGTTTAATTGGCACTGACCTGTGCTCCGTTTTGACCACTTCTTATCGTGGAATCCTTACCGAAAAGTCGGGGCAAATGTGAGGTCTGCTCGCCTGCTTCCTGCCAGGTAAAGCGGGTAAACAGTGCCCACACACACACACACACACAACACACACACACACACAGACACACTTACACACATATACACACAAAGGTACACATGCAGTCAACATAGTAATCTCTTATTTTAATTGGTCGATAGATTGAGTACCTGTGACTATGTTTATTTGAGTTGTGTGTTTTCTAGGTGTGTGCGTGAGTGTAGATGCAAATTATGCATGTTTGCATTCATGTATATGTGTGTGTTTTGAGTGGTAATACATGTGTTAGCTCTATTGGCAAGGCCCCCAAAACCTTCTGGATTGTTGAGTAATTAGACATGCATCCTATTATTTACTCCAGACTTTATAATTGATTTGTGAAGGTGGAACCATGTTGCTATAGCGCAGACCACTCTTGAGTTTCTGAAACACAGACTGAGTCTTTGTGACTTGATGTACAGTATATGGATGTACATTTATAAGCAAAGTGTCTCAGTCAAAAGGCAAAGGAAATATGAGTGTAACAATCATTTTGATTGTGGGTTGATGCTGCTTGTGTTGCCACATTTCCATGAATTGTTCTAGCATAAATCATTATAGCGCATTACCGTAGAGGGATCAGCCCATATGTGTTTATGCCAGAGTGACAGCCGCTTAAATAACTGGATATCTTCAGCCTGTGTTTCATCAGTCAAATCTGAGCTGAGGGTGCAACTGGTCGGTATTCCGTAATATTAGGTGGCAGCTATTGTGCTGTGGAGGATTTGGCAAAGCTTCATTTAGTCAGTCGGGAGATGCGAGTAGAGTTCCTTTGGTCGTAACTAATGCCCTAATTCTAATGAGCTGAGTTTCAGTGTTGCGCCAGTGCTCCTAACCGTAGTTGTGTGGATTAAGAGAGTTCTCATGAGCAAATGGACTCAAGTTCAAAGTCATTTGCTTTTAATCAGGCATGGATGTAACACATCGGCACAAAAAGCTTGTGTCGAATGATTCTACGGCTCTTATATGTGTTGAACATACACACTCACTTTCATCCTACCAAAATAATATGCATGAACTAGAAATGTTGTATTTGGCATCAGTGCTTTTGCTAATATTGAGGCAATCTGGACATTTAATAAGGGAATGTGTTCTCCCCAGAGAGATTTGGCAGAAAACACAACAAAAGTAGACTAATTCAGGTTATGTCCTCTACTGAATCACATGTGCTTGAGATGCATTAATGACATAAGAAGACAGGGGGAAAGGCAGCAAAGCAAAGTAAGGACTGTATTTTTGGGGAAAGGCAGGGAGGATAAATGATACAAAGTGAGAGCAGTGAATGGGGATGAAATGAAGATTATTAATGTGGTAGTTTCAGGGAAGGAGGAAGGAGTGGCGTGAGTGAGTCAGCCTGCTGGGCCAAGCAAAGCCACCCGCCAGAGCAAATTCGGGAAAATGCCAACCTCACAGGTGCGTGAGCGCTGTTGTCCAGCTGGAGCAGGCCCCCCTGTAATGCAAATACGTAATATGCCATCCCCAAGATATTACTGGGCTGGCCTTGTAATGAAACATGCCACCTACCTGGCTATACTGGCTTGATATCTGAATGAGCATGAGGACAAAATAAACCCAACCCTGCTTAGAGTTGTAACATAAGTAGCATGGCTGTGTATAGAACATATACACATACATTTCCAAGTTTCTGATGAGTCAGACAAAGGGATGCTAATGAGTCTCATTAACATTTGTGTTTTAGTGATCTAAGACAAGATTTCAACATTTGGGCATACATGTAACAGTCCTCTTGATGAGAACACTGATACCACTCTTAATTGTTAGCTAGTTATTAGCACAGCCAGCCCTCGGCCTCTATCTAAAAAGCAACATGGCCAAAACATTAATACAACATGTTAAGAAGCTGGGTGCTCAGGATTTTCATTACCTTGGACAAAAGGCACCCTCACAAAAAGAGTATACTTCAAGTTTATTTTGTTAAATAAACTTAAAGCAGTTCAGTATATTTCCCATATAATTCATGTATAAGTATACTACTGAGCAACGCACCGATGGCACTTATTAGCGTACTATTCCAATACTTGGGGCTAACGTGCCCTGTCCCACTTTTTTTAGTTTTTACTAAGGTATACTTATTTTGTCCCACAACTATACCATAATGTAATGCAACAAGTGAACTGAAGTATTCTGTTAGTTTACTGTTTGCTAGATGTACCCCTCTAAATCCAAACACATCATTCAATGAAGAACAAGAATGTAGGACAAAATAAAGTGCTTTACCTCAGTTTTAATAGTGCACATAACGCCATGGAAAGCAATGTGCTTTACAACAGTGTGCACAACTGTAGACAGACAAGGTGTTTAGTTGTCCTGTTTGTTTTTCAGCACCTCCAGAAATACTAAAACCAGCCTGTCTGGCACCAACAATCACACCCTTCATGGTCAAAACGATTGATGTATTTTAAATGAACTGCACAGCGCTGCCACATATCTACACTTGATAACTGCATGAATGAGCAGGTAACAGGTGTCTTAATAAAGAGCCCAGTGTGAGTCTATTTTCTTAGCAGTTGGTCATCATAGGAGACTTTGCTCTGATGTTTTTACAGGAAGAGTCGTGGTTGTTGCATTGTGGAAAAAGACACTTGTGACTGATGTTTTGTGGCTGGCATGGTGTTTGCTAAAGTGGCCCCGAAGCATCACACATCTGCACAGGGAAAGACAGAGAGGGCCAGGACACATACACACACACACGCAGGTACCGACAAACAAACACATGAATATACACTTCTTTGGACTTGGTGAGACTTTTAGCTGGGAGTCATTATTTCGAGCTGTGGGATCAGACGGGAATGACGTGTGTCTGCTGTGTGTGTGTGTGTTTGTATATATGCGTGTCAAGGGTGTAAGTGTGAAGGACTGTCAATGCATCAAGATGGGGGAGGTTGTCCCTCAATGAATCCCCCAGGTCTAAGTGTCTTTCATTGATGGCTGCTAATTTCACCTGACACTGCCGAGCCGCCACTGAGCACGGCCAGGCAACCAATCAGCACACATCAGTCTCAGTCAGAAGGAGATGCCCCCTCTCTGGTGCCCGTAAACTCACAAATACAAACACACTGCTGAATGCAGGGTCAGGGCTGGTATCAGGGTTTCTACATTGCTCGTCCCCAAGGAGAGCACCTGATCCTGACAGGAGGACAACTTGCAGGTTCTACGCTGACCTCCAGGTGCTAATGCTGGTCTGACTTGGTTGTCACATCTGTCACACCTGAGGGAGCAAGAGATATCTCTCTGGAGAATCACACAGATGAGATGCTCAGGACCTCTCTTCTCCTCTCTTCTCTCCTCTTCCCTTTTCCTCTCTCCCCTTCCCCTCTCTTCCCTTCTTTCTCTCTCTTCTTTTCCCTAAAACGCTTGATGACATCACCCTGGCTTATTGTCACCTTTTGCACGCTTCATGACAACTCCTCTAAAATACTATGTGTACCACCCGAGGAGTGGCAGAGTGGATTCCTCTCTGGTTGAAGTCAACAAGTAGCACCAAACAACAGTACCCAGTAGAGACAGATGGCCACCCTGCTGGACAGGGGCACCTGGGGCACAGCCAGTGGATGTTGCCACATGGTGGTAGATAACACCTTCCTGCAGGAAAGCTGCACAGGACATGTCAATGAGCTGTTGAGAAGCTGAGTAATTACAAATCCTGGCATTTAGATTTCATTATTTTTACTAGTCAAAACCGAAGATGTGTTTAAATGTTGGATGACAGATTCAATCTTGGGGCTGATGATACTGGTCTACACAAATCTGTGGAGTAGATGTTCTGTGGTGTTATTCATAAAAGATTCTTAGCAGCCAGTGCTTGTTGAGCCTGACCATGTTCTTCTCTGCCTGGTATAATTGTAAAAGGTGTTCAACAGACCCAAGTCAGACATACTACATGTATCATAGCTTTTTTTCACTTTTTCTGTTACCGAGAAGAAAGGGAAACCCAAGAATTAGGGACACAAGGAGGGTGATTATGTCTAGGTAAGGGTGGAAAAAGAGCTTGTCCTTTATCACAACACATGAATAGCTATTTGTAAAATGTTTTTTTGTAGTTGTTTCTTGTTTTACACTGCTTCGACTTACAAGACTACTGTACTAAGTCAACCTGAATGGGCCATTTTCGTTCAATTTTCCGTGGGATGTTTTTGTTGTCTTGAGGACTGGAGGGTAGAAAAATATCTTCAGTTTCGGAGATTCACTCAACTTGCCGTAGAAATAGATGGGAATCTATGGAGTTGTAGAACAAGTTTTGATCCGATTTGAATTGGTTTGTGTAGTGGTGGTGGTTCAGCAACACGCAACTTGAAATCCAGTACAATGAT